>JAGKTI010016435.1:0-19446 GCA_018397915.1 Birgus latro
GAGAGGGGAAGAGAAGAGAAAGGCGTAAAGGGAAGGTAGGAGGTAGAATAGGGAAGAAGGAAAACATTTAGAAATAAAAAGGAAAAGAAAAGAAAAATGGAAGGGGAAAGGGAAGAGAGGAGGAAGTAACGGAGAGGTATGAGGGAGACGAAAGCAAGAGAGCAGAGTGGAGAGGAGGGAAGGGAGTGTGGAGGAAAGAAGGAAAAGAAGAGATTGTGAGAAAGCGAGAAATTGGAGGGAGAAAATGGGAGAATGTGAAAGACAGAAGACGAAAAGGGAAAGAAAGAGGAGAGGGAAACAGAGAGAGACGGAGTTAAGAGGTACAAAGAATTTCGACACCTTCACCACGCCTGTCACCAAACCTACAACGATCATCTACACCCGAATCCATCTCACCCACCTCAACAATTTTTTTCAAGATTAAGAACCTCTTCTCTGGTCCAAGATGACTGCAAGCTGGATATTCACGATCCCTAATGCCAGGAAAACACAGAAATCTGTCCCTTTTTATTCAAATTTCTGCACTTTGTTGGTGACAGTTACGATGCAAGAAGAGCCTATAAAGCCACAATCAAATATCAGTACAAGGCTGAAGTTAATGCTCGGTCTGCCACTTTTTGGGTGTGAGAATTTGCCCTTATAATCTCGTTCGCCGTAGACGACGCTGCGGAACCATGCTCTACCGGTAATCACGTACTGGTGTTCCTTCCACGTCAACCCTACATCCTTAAGTTAACCTTGCATCGACAACTACGACTCACCCGACCCCAGCACTTCATCCGGTTTTTTGTCATCATTATCCAGCAATGGAGGAGACGCAGGCAACAAGGAAAAAGGCCATCCTAACGCGGAACTATGTGATAACTTACTCCACCTTAGTTCATCGGTGACGTTTCTATTTTCTATCCCACACATAACTTCTTCAAACAGGCCTCCCAAGGTTTGCTATGGGTACATAGTGGAGAGTAGGCGTGACCTTTTAGGCGACAAGATGACAGCCAGAGAACCAGCATCCATCAAACGCCTACTAAAGCCACCCCACTTCCACCTCAAGTAATCCACCAAACACCCACTCTTTGATATGTTACAGCTTACTGAGATTCTGCTGTCAGCATGATTACTGTGTCCCTTGTCATGGAAACTCAGCGGGACCAGAATGCCCTCACCTGCATTCTGCTGTGGCACTGGAACTTAAACCTTAACCACCTGCCCTGGAATCTGTCCTCACCATCAAAGGAAAGTCACCCTTCAATTCGCCTCCATTGCTCTCTGAACCAACTGAGCGACCCAGAAATCCAAGCACTCCCTCACACACGCACCCTACAGAGCCACACGCCGTCAGGTTCCACACGCCATGTATAAAGCCTTATTTGGCAGTTTCCTTATTTTCTACACAGTGCACATCAATTAAGTGCCTATATGTCGCTCTTAATGCCTGGAGTTTAGGTTTTGGACAACTAACATCAGGAATATGACACCACCATTTAGACTGGATGCAAAAATAGCCAAGGAACTCTGGCTTTTCTTTGTACATAGCTTCTGAAGGCACAAGACATGATGACTACAAGGGAACTCTGGTGTATGAATGAAATATGTACCCACAGCACTGACGTAAATAGAGAACAACCGCAGTGATACATGAATTCTTTTAAAACGGTTTTGGTGACACTAATGCCCTCCTTTGTGGACAGCTGGAGTTACCGACCGACGGTAAGTTCATCTTCACGTAACTCTTTACATAGGAGGCACACATCCTATTTCATTTTTCACCCACTTCCCCATCTCTCTCTCTCTCACTGCACCTGACATCCAAGTTACCCATTCCCCAACTGAATTACCGTGCTACCCATACCTGGCCCCCCATCCACACAGTCTCGCCCCTAACACCGCCCCTTTGAGTCAGGTGGATTTAGAGGGACACTGCGTTAGAACTCTGGCATTCTTGGGGGGAAGGGTAACCCAGACGTAAGGTGTGGCATGGAAGATTTTATGGAGATAGGGAATGGTGGACTGGGATGTATTTAATCAACTGCTTCCTTGTGGATGGAATATTTTTCTCAAGGTATCGCTTGTTCACCGAGGAGGGAGAGTTGGTGCTGAAACTACTTAAAAACTGCATAGTTGTCATTGTAAGTGTTATCTAATACATTAATGGTCATTTTTCTGATTTTCAGTAACTAACAAGTCCGTGTCACTGACGTGGGGTGCAAGAATCAACCCCAAACAGTCACATTTGATCAGATGCAGCGAGGGATTATCTGTATAATAGGGATGAGATGAGATTTCCTGAGGCTCTTCTAGGCTGCCCTCATGTTTACACTAGTCTCTTTCTCACCTGCCAGTGGCATTGCTATGAGAGTCTCAAGAGTATGTTACTGCCATTAGATCTGTTCTCTTTCAAGTGCCATTTTGTTCAACCTTTATATGACAAGAATAGAAAACTAATAATAATCTCTTACATCTTCTTCTGCCTCTGCATGTTCGTAGACCACTGCCTCCAGTCCCTTCTGCCCGCCAATACTATCTTCCGTCTTTTTCTTTATTTGAATAATATTACTCGTATGGTATACCCGCCAATACTATCTTCCGTCTTTTTCTTTATTTGAATAATATTACTCGTATGGTATACTGTTTTTCACCAATTTATTCTCGTCTCTAATCAGTGCCAATTTCTTGGCCATGTATATCCTCAACAACAAACTTTCCTTTCCTTTTTCATTTTACCGTGACTCCATGCGTCCTAATAAGCATCACCTTTTCCCTCTTGCTTGAAAGTCAAAAAAAAAATTTATTTCTTAGTCCTGCAAATCGTTCACTACCTTCCTTCGCACATCATTTCTCTCATTGTAAATAAAACACATCTATTCCTTCTTCCCACCTAGTATATCATTTCCTTCCTCTGTCCTACTTCTTGTTATTATTGTTGTTGATGTTGTTGCCCTAGGGTTATCTGAAGTGTAAACCCAGTGAACTGCAGGCTGACATTCTTCTGTTTACAACATGCTGAATCAGGTGACATATTGTAATGGTTTTACTGTCTCTACCTGGAGATAATTTAATTAAACTTAGGGGAGAACTTGCATAGTGAAAGGGCCAACGATAGCCAGTGAAAAAAAAACAATAATCAAGAAGTAGCAAGAACCAAAAAATAGTGGGCATAATCATACCAAAGAGGTTAAGTGCCTTTATAATCAACCGGTCTTCCTTCCTGCCTGTAAATTACATTCCTTCCTTAATAGGCAGGCTCCTATGAAACACCTTCAGCTAATTACAATCGATCAAGGTTAGCAGGAAAAAATACTAAAATTGTCTAGAAACTGCAAAAACAAATAGTATCGGTATTAACATTCTTAGGCTCCTATGACTCACTCACCTGAAAAATACACCTGTATTAGCAGGGAGAAATACTAGAACTGTTCTGAATTTAAGAATATTTAGTTACTCACTCTTGCCTGCCTACTATATCCTATCCCTCCATTAGCCTTGAACACATTCCTTCCTTCCCTCTTTCCTTCTTTCTTCCACCAGTCTTGGCCATCTTCCTTCCTTCTTTCTTGCACCAGTCTTGGCCATCTTCCTTCCTTCTTTCTTGCATCAGTCTTGACCACCTTCCTAGTTCCCTCTTCCATCATTCTTGGCCACCTTCCTTCCTTCTTCCATCAGTCTTGGCCACCTTCTTTCCTTCTTCCATCGGTCTTGGCCACCTTCCTTCCTTTTTCCATCAGTCTTGGAAACCTTCCTCTTCCCATCACCCTTGGCCTCCTTTCTTCCTGCCTGTCACACTCACCTATATTCTGCCTACTTACAACCATACATTCTTTTCTGTCTCCTTTACATGAACTTTAGGCTTTTTCCCTCGTCTGAACAGGCCATGTCCTGTTAACAATTAGACAATGGGAAGTTTGCTGTGGCAAGCAAAATCACCTGACATTAGAGTAAATGATATATCTGTATACTGTATATCTATTATTACTGTCTTAGACTGAAATGAAGGTAGTATGACACTGAGTAAGTGGATGATGGGTGCCTTAATAATGAATGCAAAGAACTTCTGTGTGTATGGGCCTCCATCAATCCTTGGCATAAGGTCAAGCCTTGATAACTGACAAGATATTCACCCACACATCAGTATTGGTTACACAGCCGCCACACTCCCAGAGCTTACAGATATGACGTAGGACTAGAAGATGCTGTATGGCAAGTATGTCTACATATTTTATTTGTACATAAACAATTCTGTACAAATGAACGTGTTCCTAAAAGCAGGACACTGTACAGTACAATACATACAAAACAGTACTATTTCCTGCTACATTCTGCTGGTGAAAAGTTTTAGTTCTATCAATATTTTCTTAATCATAAATTTTAGGCTCTAAGGATATTTTCTCTAATAACCAAGGGCGACAATGTTTCAGAAACCAACCCCATAACCCTTTCAGTCCAATGAAGTATTTTCTTATTCTTGCCACCACTAATTAGTTTTTATTCAGCTTAGGACAGACCAGCAGCAGTAATGTGGTAGTAATAAAGGTGGTGAAGGGTCAATGTCCAGCTCCACCTGTTTAGTCTCTCCTAAGCTGAACAGTCATCAGGGGATAGCAAGTATGAACTTAAAAATATACCACTGGGTGAAGCAGTTACCTAAAAAATACTAAACACTGAGCAAGACTTATCATTACATATGTTACCTCAAAATAATTACCAAACAGTTTATACCTAAAATAATAATGGCAGTACATACACTTCTACCTGGCTAATTTCTTCTGGACTGTGTAAATCAAAACATAAACTAGGAAGGTGAAACATTTTTACAAATAATGGCTGATGCTGAGATAGTTTCACAATTAACAGCTGAAATTAACCCACTGCCTTTCATGGACGAATTATCTTGTTTACACTGGTTACAAGATTATATGAGATGAGAGAAATAACAGAAGTTGAAGAGTTTAAAACTGCCTCAATTTACCTTTCTGAAAACTAGAATTTTCCTTACTTTAATAAAAGTCTGGAATTAGTATTGTTTGTATCATTCACAAAGACTCCAACATGTTTGCATGCATTGGCCTTGGTCAACTAATTGCAGCTCTCCATGTTGCTGAATACTCCTGAGGTCTGTCTCTTGCAGCTCTACCCTTGATGTTCACACTTCTGACCTTCCACACCCAACTGTCGTCTACAATCCTCTTAACATGTCCAAACCATCTCAATCTACCCCTTCTCATCACAACATCAATACTTTTCCAGCCCCATCCTTCCTCTCACCTCTACATTTGCAATTCTAGCCCTCCCAGGCCTTGCATTCAAGGACACACTAATATCCATCTAATCATTGTCATTTCTGTACATCCGAGCCTAAGAACATCTTCCTTTGTTGCCCAGGTCTCACTACCATACAGTATTACACTCCGAACACATGTGCATACAAAAATCCCCTACCATGGAGGGAGAGCCGTAGTAATGGTAGCTTGAACAAACTACGCTTCTGCAAATACATGAGAGCCATGAGACTGAATAATAATGCTGAGGAATCATATTTACACAGTCAAGAACAGAAGAATTATACCCAGATACAAAAGTGTTGTTTACTGTGAAGATTCAACATTCCAGCCTGATTTGGACCCTCGTGGCACCTTCAGTCTCAGGACATAATACTGGTTATAATCATGATACCCTCAGACAGTTTTATTCAGTTCAAAAGACACTTTTTCAAGCTGAAAGGACTGAAGACAGCCTTCATCATCTGCTTCACTATGAGGTCTTTCCAAAGCTGAATAAAATCATGTGAAGAAAACAAGAGGAAACCAAAAAAAAAAAGTCACTGGATTAAAGGAGTTAAATTTAGTCAGCCAGAAAGTTTCTATCTTCCCAGTAAACAATATTTCCATGTGTGGGTAGGGTATTATTCTTCCATTTAAACAATTCATGGCACTGTGATACCAAGACACAGCCAATAATATGCTTCATGAACACAGTGGGGTTCTGCAGAAGTGCAATGATGATTTGCTGGTACAAACAGTGAGATTTTTTTCTTCCTTATGGTATGATGAGCTTGGATTACATATACTGGTAGTTCAGATACATATACTGCTAGTCCCATTGATTATCCGATCATCAATCTGATCTTTTTCCGCCCACTCAAGAAGGGTGTGATATAGGGTCCCGTGAGAGTTTTTACTTACTGCCTGTTAGGTCATGCTTGGGTATTTACAATGATTAAATCAGTAAAACAAAAACTAGTCCTGTGCGGTGAGTGCAAATGTATGGTGAACATAATAAACACTCCTGCCTCCCTCACTCAAGTGGCCCCAGGAGCATCTGTTGCCCTCACACCACACAATATAAAGTATGGACATTAGGCAACAGAACTTGCAAAGTGGCAAAATTAAACAAGTAAAATGCAGCCACACAACCTCAAATTTACAGTACCTCCATGTTATTGGCCTGACTGATTACCCAGGCCTGTGTGACTGACTTGGGACCAATGCAGTACTTTAGAAACAGGTCTGTCACCCTCATAACAACATTTAGTGACATTTAAAATTGCTGACTGATAAAGTACCAGTAGACTTTGTGGAGGATAACAGTGTACTGGTAATTATTCTGATTTCTGTCATGGTGGTGCTTAGCAAGCTGTTCTGTGGAACTCCTGATATAACACTAACCTATCAGTATCATCTGAAGGGTGTAAACTGAGAATGAAACACACACATACTATTGGTCCAACATTGTGGTCATAAACTTAATGTGGTTGTACACACACCACACTGAGAAAAAAGTGGCACTGACAATGTTCACAGGCCAGTATCCATTATCAAAATATGTGGCACTGTCTTTGCCATAGGTCAGTATATAAAAAAAGGGGAAAAAAATAACTGATAATTGCTGCCACTGCTCAGTACCAACAAAATATTTTTGCCACATGAAAATATTCATATAGTCTCTGAATTAGCTGCAGATTTTACTTACAATTTTTAGTTATGGGCAAACATGAAAAGTCTGCCACAACTGTCCCACATATTTTTGGTGCCAATATTTGGAGATGAACAAAAACAAAGAAACCAAAGGTTTTCTCAACTGGCAGTTCCTTAAAATTGGCCATGGCAAGGGAAAAAAAAAAAAATCCAGTCTTACACTCCGTACTGTACATATTAAACATAACAAATAAACTGTGGCGGGGATTATTATATATACGGGTGTCTAGGAAACACTTCCTAGAGAACCATAAAAATTACCGGCATTTCTCACAACCGAGAAAAGCGAAACGTGCATTATTACTAAAGAGTACATTACAGTACTAGTATCAACCAACAACCTATTCAATTTGGTGATGTAATGTTATGGTTTAATAATGTTACCTCCAGGGGGTTTTACTCACTGATCAAAAAAATTCCTTTGAGCGATGAGGATAATGGTGGTTTTAACTAATCCCTCCATTTCTCCTGAGCTGAGTAACATCACCTGGCAGTAGCAAGAACAAAATCGAAACTGTATCACCAGAATGAAAGGGACACCAGGCAATCTCATATTAAATTAAATAGAAAAAACAGATACGATATGAGTTCTGTTTCACCCCTTCAATCCAGTCATATATATCTTTTTTATTCTTACTATTATTAGGCAGTTTATTTCAGCACACACAGGAGAAAGATTTTGAAGTGCAGAAGTCTCATACCACATGGACGTTATTAATGCTTCACAAAAAAGCTCCCTAAAAGTGCATAACAATGGCTGGAGGTACCAAGAATACAACAAAAAAATAACATCACCTCATTCAACAATTCTAAAATAACATTGATGGTGTTACTGCTGTTACCTCACACCACATTAACAGTACATCATCTTATAATGGTGTCTTATTACCACGTGCAAGTACATGATGAAAACATGGCTGTATGTGAGCACTGATTTCAGCAATTCACTAACTTTCTTGACATCGTATGCAGTTGGGTTATCACTATTTCATACCACAATATTTGCAGCTTTAGTGGCACAGACAAACATATACCACACACACTGCCACTGAATCCTGCCCCACCACAAACATATGAGGGATGGCAAATATGTTACTGTGGCTATTGTGGTGACTGGCAGTGGAGGTGACGGGAAGAGTTCAGCCACACCAACACATCCTCTCCATCAGTCCCTTTTCCTTCTCTTGTCACGGTCGTCTCTGCTGCTGCCACGTTCGTCTGTGTCTGCAGTTCGCTTGCTGGCTTTTTTGGCCTCAGACAGCAACCCAATTACACCGAACAGATCATCATCATCCTTCTCCTCCACTGCACCTGGCCTCTGGAACTCCACTGGACCAGACCTGCCGGCACCGGCATCCGCTCCCGAGAAGCCTCGGTCTGGGACAAAACGATTGGTGGCCATGATCTGCTCTATGCCGGCACCATACTCATTCTCCGTGGCGCGTGTGGGACGATAAATTCCGGAACCCAAATTGTCAGTGTTGCGCCAAGGCGCATCATATACATTGTAGGCCTCATCGTCACCAAAGCCTGTGTCCATTCCTCGAGACTGATTAAATAGCCGCTGGTCAAACTGGGCCTCACCTCCTCCGGCACCAGCATTCTGTGGCAGACCCAATGCAATCTGCTCTGTAACATCACGTTCACGGGCCGCCAGCTTCCCACGTTTGTCGGCAGAGGAGTTGGCTATGGCTGTCTCACGTTTACGCTCTCTGAGGAATGAACAGAATTTCACATTAGTAATATATAAGGAAAACTGTCTTCCTCCTTACCATCTTCATCCTCATCCTCATCACCACCATCATGACCCTTTTCCCACCTAAAGATGGGGAGAGGCAGGGTTTAGAAAACAAGGAAAATGAATGCATAAAAAGAGAGAATTATCAACAGCATGCCCAAGGAAATGAGCCAGACACTCATCCACACATTCAAGTCATTCTGTCAACAAGCAAAACAAAGGCAGTGGCCAAGAAGAAGCTGGTAACACATTACCCTGTCAATCACAATCAGACGGCCATTTCTCCCCCACATCACTCTCATTCCTGTGCCTCTCTAAACAATCCATCGGTTCTCAACACTTTCGGGTCTCACCACCCTTAGCCCTGATGCACATATCCACCCCTCCTCCATGTCCTGCCAACACCTAACTCTAAAGCCATATTCTCAAATTACCAATGTTATTACTGGCACAGGTTCAAGTGGATGTTAACCCAGGTGAATACAGGCTGAATTAGTCCTTCTGCAGTCCACTATTCCCCCTGTCAGTACAGTAGACAGGAGGGGGGGGAGTTGAGAGCCATTTATGTTTTAAGTGAGGTGTGGTCAATCTTGCAATATAAGACAGATGGTATTTTTAATTTTCTCTTGAAATGAACAGATTAGAAAAAAAAACACACTACAAAAAAGCAGGAAGGTGACCAGGCAACAGATAGGAAATGAAAAAAACAATTTATAACATGGATACAAAGAAAAGTGTGCTTTGAAGGAAGAAGCATGGAGCAAACAGAATACGAATACTAAATAGTCTACACACACACACACTTCTTGAGAGCACTCTGTTTTTCCTGAGTCCTCAAGTCCCTTTGGAAACTGCCCAAGCCTCTCAGGTTGAGAAACACTGATGCAATCCCTCTAACCCAACCAAAATCTCCATCTCACCCTCTACTTGACTCACACACACTCTCCTAGTCAATCTCTCACCCTCCATCAAAAAAAATAATGCATAATCTTTCAAACATGAGTCTTACCTGGCGCGGTCCTGCCTGAGCTTGTCTCGGTCCCTTTCAGCATCATCAGAGGCTGGGGCTGCGGTGGTGGTGCGCAGACCAGCATGCTCCTCCCTCGCCTTCTTGGCCAAGCCCTTCAGCAGTTCCTCCTTACGTGTCTTCTCCTTCTGGGCCATACGTTTCTCAAGCTGGGCACGCATCTCAACCTACATGGGGAAAAAAGTGACGGTCAGGTTTTGGAGGAAAATGGGAGTAAGGGGAAAAAAGTAGCTCTGTTGTGAGGGTTTTCTTCTGATCAAATACTACTCAGCTGAGTGTGTATCTACCTACATGTGAGGACTGTGGGAGTGTGGCTTGGGAAAAGACAGACAGAGAGAGAGGGATAACAGTTGGTCCTGCACACGTCTTCTCTTTCTAAGCAAAATCTATCTATCTATTGCCAGACGCCTCAATCCCGCACAGGGTGGCCACAAACAAATCGCCTCCATGTCGCTCTGTCCCCCGCCATTTCAATACCCCGCTCCCAACTCACACCCCCCCTCTCTCATGTACCTCTCCACTCCATCCCTCCACCTCATCCTCGGCCTCCCCCTCCCTCTCCCCCCCTCCACCTCACTCACATACACTCTCCTCATCAGTCTTTCACTCTCCATCCTCTCCACATGCCCAAACCACCTTAAGTTATAAGCAATATGCTTCTTAAAAAAAAAAAAAAAGTCAACACAAAACGAATGAGGGAGAAGTAGTCCTCACCTAACACTTAGGATGTGTGCTGGCAAAGTGCTGTTTTAACTAAAACAACAAAGTGTAACATGCTTCTGATTCATGACTAATGAACGTGGGGAAAAAACTTCCAACACTTTTATAATGCATCACAGGCAAGCTTGCGTGAAAAAATGAGTCAATTCATTAACAATTTAGTAGTGAAAAACTTTAAATGAGGACTGAACGTGATTCTGGACAGAAATTTAATAGTGTTAGTATGGCAGGAAACTGTTTGCGATCCAGAGAAGTATTTAAAAATAAGAGAAAAATGGAAGTGATTCGGAGAGGTTGGAGAGAATGTGTGTGTGTGTGTGCAAACAATCTTGAGAACTGTGAATGCTGAGAGTTATGGCACTATATTTTTTCAAGTTGGAAGTAGGGATAAAGACAAGAAAAATGACTGACTAGATTGTGTATGGTAAGGAGAGATGTCAATTACACTGAAAAGCAGTAATGTATAATGGCAATGGTTAATCCTTCTGAAGTGATGGCCATTCTTGCAACAGCATCACCTCCAGCAGCATCAACATGGAGCACCACAACCCTGTGTACTCTACCCAAACCTGACTAATTACTCATAGTCAAAGGAAGGAAATGAGCCCATGTTTCACAGGACGACAGAGTAACATATTAACAACAAGCCAAGAAGAAAACACTCCACATGAATACAATGCAATGCCAACTACCATATACTGCAGCTCTTTACACAACAGTCATTCTTGCCTTTACAGCAAATTTTTGTTTCCCCTAGTTTACAGAATGTGATATTCTGTAAGACATCAATGACTGTAAATATATTGCTTGATGTCTGCCAGTTGTGCCCACCGTTTCTCTAGCTATTCTGTCAGTTATGCCGATCAGAGGAACTTAATGCAGACTGTTGCTAGCCCCTTCACAGTGAAGTCTCCCCAAACTTGAGTAAATGTATCTGAAGGTAGAAAGAATATACTGATCCCTAAGACCACTGTGCTCACCTGTTCCCTGGCTTTCCTGTCAGCAATGTAGAGTGCCTCAGCCAACTTAGCAAACTTTTCATTAATGTGAACCGACTGAAGTCCTCGACCATCTGCTGCCAATCTCTTGTCCAGGGGGATGGTGTAGCCCTTGGCATTCTTCCAGTTACTGACACATGGTGGGATCCTCCACTCCTGCTGCTCCTTCACTGTTACCTGTGTAAAGCAACATATTAGCATCATTCATTGTTATCACTGTCACTCTCTATCACTCACTATCATCACCACCATTATAATTCAGGCACCGACAAAGAGCCTACACATGGTGGTGTATCGCACCATGGATGGAGCAGTTGCAGCATCCACCCAGGAGCCATACTTCTTCATATTTCCTTGTGCCTAGCCATGGGAAGGGCCCTAGTTCAACCCTGGTGAGCAGCTATTTATCACTAGGGGGGATGGGATCTCTACACAGTGTATGTACTGTACTGTATCAGTTGGACAACTCACAGAAGCAGATTCTTAACTGTGGTCAATGGGTTTGCTAAACCAGACAAACCAGGGTTGAGCAACTATAATAACCATCATTATTCATTACAACCATTAGTAACTATCATCATCACCATTATCATTCATTACCATCATCATAATCATTACTGTCACTGATTGCAACCAATATAAAGTGACATTAATGGCCCTGTCATCATGATCACTAATCATCAATATCATTATCATCATCTATTTCATAACCACTACTTATTGTCATAATCATCATCAATCACATGTTTAACACATCCAAACAAATCAGATCACAATATCTATTACTAAATTTAATTTAGCACTGAACATTCACAAAGTGTAATGCAAGAGTTAAAATTCTATCGGATACATTTACGTGAAGCTACAAAAATGTGGTGAATGTTTCTGGCGATCAGATACAGCCAAGATTCCGGAGGCTTCACTGATGACTGAATGGAGGTGTGGCCCAATGGAGTGGGCAAACCTGGACTGTCTGGATGTGCCACTCCTCACCCTGCCCTAGGGTGGGAAAGGAGGTCTGGATGATGATGATGATGATGAAAATTCTATCTTTATTCAACTTAACCTCTGCAGAATAAAAATAGAGTACCAAGCAAGAGACTTGCTGAAAGAGACAGTGCATGTAAGACAGTAACACTACCAGGGTCTTATGATCCACTCTCAGCAGAATGTTCCTATCTGGCATGGGTAAGTTATTAGTGACATTAATAAACTCAGGCTCTTGACTTACTCTCACCTGAATAAAATCATCTAATCTTAACTGGAATAAACTAATAGAGCTGCCTCAATCATGAGAGAGTTAGAGTGACTGAAAACGCAGATAACACAGTAACTAACCTTGCGTGTGGGTGAGTGCATGACTGGGGCTGGCGGTGATGGGGGACCTCGGGGCACTTTCTTGTTGATCCTGGAAAGTAACATCATGATGAATAAAATTTCTAAAAGAACACAGGTATTATATTTATTCAAATGCAGAATAATAATGAGCATATTTTGTCCACCTTAAATTGGCAGACTTTTATATCCCTTAGGAACTTCCACCACACAGCTAAGTGACTGAATAAGATAAACTACAGCTTAACATCCTTTCCATAGCACTCTTTAGTATTAAGCACCATAAACATGAGTACAGCTCAGCACTTAAGATGAAAATTTAGGTCAGCTTAAAATGGACACAGTAAAGTTACCGGTACATATAAATTGGAACGAAGTGTTCCACGCTTGCATTGCAATAATACTATCATATACACTATCCACTGCAAGGGAACACTAGTTCAAAGCATGGGAGGGCCCTGCAGGGGCAACTGTCTGCATGGGGTTGATGGGTCTACTCAGCCAGATAGACTGGGGCTAGTCAACTACAACCTACATGCTCGTTATCGGCTCCAGTGAGGTGGCACCAGAATGGAGGAGGAAGCAACCTTATTCACTCACATTCAGCATTTCAGTTGTTATACATGACTGTCTCCACAAAAACAAATTAAAAGTACAGTGATCCCTTGGCTATCACACACTTGGTTATAATGATTTTTTGGCTAAAAAACTTTGTTATTGCACACCTGAGCTGGTTTCTGCCAACACTGATGGTGCAAAATCTGTAGTTTCTGATGGCTTTGAGGGATTCAAAGATGAGGCCCTACTCAAGGAGTTAATCCCAGTTGGTGGAGACCATTAACTCTCCACCTGCTGGCCTCAAGACACCTTACCTCATGCCCATCTCAGGTCCGTCTATAGTACAAGTTTCTTCCATATTATGCTTTTTTCATCACTTTCTATTAACCTATCCATGCCTGTGTGTTTCTCAGACTCACCACAGTAGTATGTATTTATTCAGTGGGTCTAAATTGTTGTAAACAGGAAAATCTGGATTTACAAGTGGGGTGCCCAGTATTAATTAGGAAAAATCCAGTATGTTCTATGCTTTCGTTATCGTGCAACATCATCATCAAGCACTAGGCACGGCACCAATTACGTGTGACAACCACATTACCAACACTTAATCTTCCACACTTACTTAAACTTGGGTGGTTCCATGGGGTCCTTAGGCTGCTCCACCATTCTGATGACGCGTTGTGTTGCCCCTGAGTTGAATGAGACTCCCTGCTGTGATGGAGTGTACCGGATGTATTGAGCTGGCGCCTGCTTCTCTGCACACCGTACTGGCATTGCTGATGATATCTTACCCTGCAAGTTTAGGATACAGTCACAGATGTATTTCATTCTTAACCCCAGCTGCACTGATTCTTTGTTAGGTAGTTTACTTCTCATGAGTAACTGTTTTCTAACCAGTGTAAACTGTACTTTGTATAATGCTTGCAGCATGGCCTGTGCAGACCTTCACTGTGCCTCATATGAGGTCTGCAGCACGGCAGGGGTTAAATACTGGGTACTGTATTTCTGAAGTGTATTCTGTAGAGACCTACATAATAATATCTTCTGTAGTAAACTTAATTAATATCACATGTTTGATAACAAATTCATAGGGTGATATTGAAGACAGCCTATTAAATTCCCTCAAATTTTCTTTTTTATCAGCAAGGAAATAAGGTAAGTCTGGGGTCCACATAACTCAATAAGGATTATATGACAGACTGACGTATATATTTTTTCCTTTTAATGATTCAATTTCGTACCTGTGTAAGCTTCTCAAGAGCCTGGCGTGTCTTCTCAGTGGTGTCCTCAATTTCCTCTGCTGAGGGCCGTTGCAGCTCAGGGTCATCCTCGGAAGTGATGGCTGATGGCAGCAGGTCCGTCAGTTTTGAGTACACAATCTGGAGAGACAGAAAACACTACATTAAACATCAACAGCCTCATTTTCCACAGAGTTAGTCCTTGTTGTAAGTTGGCCTTTTAATGATCTTTTCCGTATTTAAGTCCATAGTAATTTCATGTACAGAAAAATTGCCTATTAAAGATCTACGGTACTGTTCCTTGCTAATCAATCAGTTTCTCCAGGTTACAGTGCAGTACCAGTTGTAAGGAAGAACTTGTGATATTTAAAATGCCTATCTGGCCTGTAATGAGGAAATTCTGTGCTCTTTATTTCTCTCATAATAACAGCCATGCAGAAAGAGGAAACTCATCATCATTATTCTCATATGCCTTTTTCCCACATAAACCCCTTCAGTCAGATTCAAGTACACAATCCACACACGCAACATCCACTGTAATCATCACTATATCCCTGTTTCTCACATTAATTCTCAGTACAGTATTTTATTCCAGCTAATGCCAAATTATTTCAGCTAAAAAGTAAGCCACAGGAGCCTCATAGAATTGTTCTCGGATGTGATGGAGGCTGAAAACATATCATAAACATTACTGTACCAATCTCACATTCCTATTTCCAACATTAACACCTGCATTCCAATGATATTTTGTAATTTTTTTCAATCTGATGATCATATATTTCTTTAATTTCATTCAAGAGTGTGATGACATCCTTTTAGTTTATTCACATTACTAACCAGGTCTCCAAACAGGCTTCATCCCACAACTTGCTTATTCTTCCCTCCACAGTCATATTTGTCTCCATTTTCAAATACTGTACTCTCCTTTCCCCTTGCTCTAAACAATTCATGCCTTCTTATCTACCTAGTCTGCATCACTTTCCTAATGTCTCTTATGCCAATCTCCCTCACAGCACTGTACACTCTTTTCAGCTCTTGTCTTTCACTGATGCCCTAATCATAAATCTCTACACTTTCATTTCTGTCTATTCCAACATTTGCTTCTCTTTAAAAATATTGTTACAATACATCTTCCAATGCCTATGCATTGATTTTGTCAAGAAATAGTCATTTGATAAAAGAACAGTGGTGTAAACTGATATTGTCTGATGAGTCTTCCTTTTAAATGTATCCCAGGAATGTAAGCGAGGGTGGGATGGTCAGTGGGGTGCCAGCTGTTATGACTTGCAGTCCACTGTCAATACCCTCAACCATTCTGTACAATAGTGTCATGGTATGGGGAAGATTCAATGGTGTTGCTGGCCGAGGTGGACTGCATACTTACTTAGAAACCAAACAATGAACAGTGAACATTTCTTAATGGTGTCAGATTATCTGCTGCTCACATGTGACATCAATGGATATAAAATTTTTAAGTACGAAGGGGCCCTTGCCATTATGCAAAAAAAGTTAAAAACTGATAAAGGGAAATGAATGTTGAGGTTTTACTGATCTGGAAACTTCAATCCAAATGAGAGTTGCTGGAAACAAATGAAAAAATAAAACTTAAAAAGATGAAATACATCTTGAGTACCCACTTCTGATATTGAAATCATAGTCTCTGGTTTCAACATTCAGGAACCCTGCCAAATCCATCCCATTACATTTATAATGGTCATTAAACCTAAATGGAGAGATGACTGTTAGAGGATAAATATAAACTATATTCTGGTATAAGAGGTGTCAATTATTACTGTACATTTTCAGTTTTTGCCACAGTGGCCTAACATTTTCTAGGAAACACCAAATGGTGTTGGTTGGCAGGGCCACTTTATCTCTACGTCAGTATAAGGAGGCAGGATTTCAGGCACCTATTCCTGTCTTGTAAAATGCCAAATACAGAGGAGCAGCAGCACATGCATAACTTTATTTCTTGTTCTGGGAGAAAAAATGTTTAAACTGCATCATCTAGATTGGTAAATCTTCCCAGTGTAAAATACCATTGCCTTGGCAAGATATTCTGGACAATGTATAGCTCAATACTGGAAGGGACCGGAAGTGCAGAAGGTGCTCAAGGGACACGTGAAACTGGGGGCTGTTCTTACCTTATCCTTAGCGTGTCCCTGTCTGGCCAGCACGTCGTACTTCACCTTGCCCTTCTCATCCAGCTGCACCGCCAAGGAATTGGACGTCGACCCTCCGCCCCCTCCACCTTCACCGGCACCACTCTTGCCCATCCCCAAAGGGTACTGGGCAATGTGGCACTCAGGGAATGCTCCACCATCCCCAAAGTCCTGAAACAGAAACATCAAACTGTTACATTATGAAAATATCATCCACCAAATCCTGAAATTAACACCTTCACTACAATGATGTAATTAAAAAATCCAACTACAGATCAACCTGGCTATACAACTGGATTATGTTCAGGGAAAACTGATTGGACAAAGATTGATCATATATCCAATGTAGGGATCATGGTGACATTATAAGTAAAAGAGGTGATTGTACATCGAAAAATAGTGCTCCACTGGGGACTTCAGAGATCATACATGCAAAAATAGTGACCCCATAGCAATCCCATTTACCTGACACTGCATTACCTTATATACGTCATTATTGGACAAAATAACATCTGGCTTAATTAATGCAACATTCACTTTCATTCCATTAACTAAAAGCGCACATGGAACCAAATTTTTCAAAATACCCGCCACTCACAGGCAGCATGTTAGGCCCATCATGGAGTTATGGCCATTGTTAACATACCAAAGCTTTTGTAGGGGCTCATGTTACTTGCCGTACTGCTGTGTACATGCCTGTAGCTCCTTTTGAGGAAAATAATACAGGTATACTGTTTATGTAAATTTCCACACAGGCAGTACCATGCTGTTTCCTTTGTGCTTAGCTAAATATGTAGCTACTCGCTTCTTTTCACTTCTGTTCATCTATGCGTCTCGCTCACTTTTAATACACGACAAAATATTCTTAGTGCCTGATTCTCCTTCTGTAGAAAATATTAAATGTTTACGTAGGTATGCTCACATCTGGCACCAGCCTGTTTTCTGTATCATGAATTTATGTAGCTGGTCGACTACTTTTGGTTCTGCTCATTCCATCTATGCAGTTCACTCTCATTTTTAATAAACAACAATACTCTTAGTGCAGGTAACTGAACACGCATTCATTTAAGATCAGAGAGACCTATGGTGGAATATGTATAAAGGAAATGTATTTCAAATAACTAAAATCATGTTAACATAACGTGAGAGGTTGTACGAATTACAGTATATAATGAATGAATAAAGGCGTCCACTGGAAAATCAGCATCGAGACGGGACTGGTGTACTAACAGGGAGATGTGTACAGGTTGTAGAGAGGTGGGGGGCAGTACATTATCTGAAAACAAGCATTACCTGACTGGGGCTCGGCTGAATTATGCTGGATGGCAGGATTTCTGTATACTAAAAAAAGGTGCTAAAATGTTAAGATCATATAAGTGAAGGAATGCATAAGATATAATAGTAAAACATGGGTGATTATCCTACCAAGCAAATATATTTCACTTACAAAGCACCTCTAGTAGTAAAGAGGCTAATCTAGTAGTGAAGGGGATAATCTTGGCTGTATCTAACCTCTTTAGTTCAAACGGTCTCTCCTAAGGAGAATAAAACTGTCTGGTAATAGTAAGAAGAAATGGCAGCTGGTGTACCCATTGTGAGTCAGTTAAAGAATCTCTATCTATCTATTGCCAGACGCCTCAATCCTGAACGGGGTGGCCACAAACAAATCGCCTCCATGTCAATCTGTCCCCTGCCATTTCACTACCACGCTCCCAACTCACACCCCCCTCTCTCATATACCTCTCCACTCCATCCCTCCATCTCATCCTCGGCCTCCCCCTCCCTCTCGCCCCCTCCACCTCACTCACATACACTCTCCTCGTCAATCTTTCACTCTCCATCCTCTCCACATGCCCAAACCACCTTAACATGTTTCTCCTAATGCTTCCCATCACGTCCTCAACCACACCACAACACTCCTTCACTTCCTCATTTGTTAGTCTGTCTCTCCATGTGACTCCACATGCTCCTCTCAAATAACTCATTTCCACTGCTCTCACTCTTGACTTCTGTCCTTCCAACAGGGTCCAAGCTTCACTTCCATATGTCAGAGTTGGTATCACAATACTGTCATGCAACAACTTTTTCACTTCCATGCTCACCTCCCTGTTTCTTATCACTGCTTTCAACGAACCAGCAACCTTCCTTCCCTGCTGTACCCTTTCGAGCACTTCACCCTCCAGACTACCATCCTTACTCATCACACTGCCCAAGTACTTAAATTCACTCACATTCTCCATTTCCTTCCCATCCAATCTCACTGTACACTCATTGGCTTCACTTCTCTCGAAGATCATCACTTTACTCTTCCCCACATTCACCTTTAGATTCCGTTTCTTACACACTCTCCCAAACTCATCTACCAAGCCTTGCAGCTCCCCTTCGTCTTCACTCAACAACACAGTATCATCTGCAAACAACAGTACAGGGAGTTTCCAAACACTGCCCTCTCTCACTAGGGCCACTCCAGCATCCACTGCCTGACCTTGTATCTCTTTTATAACTCCATCCATATACAGATTGAACAACCATGGAGACATGACACATCCTTGTTTCAATCCAACCTTCAAATGGAAAGATTCACTCAGTTTGCCATCCACACGCACTGCAGCCTTAGCACCCTCATACATACTCTTCACTGCCTTCAACAACTTCCCATCCACTCCATATATTCTTAATACCTTCCACAAACCTTGTCT
>JAGKTI010016436.1:9401-19446 GCA_018397915.1 Birgus latro
AAAAGCATCAAACTGAAGGGGACCACAAACACTTTCATCACTCTCACTTGTTATTTATTGCTCATCCATCCTTCTCACTAGTTTTCCACACTCTTTATTTGTCCTTCACTTTCTCGTGTTTTTTCTTCCCTCTTTAATTTACTTTCTCCTTTTCCCTCCATTTTCTTATCAGCATTTCTGCGTGTGTGTGTGTGTGTGTGTGTGTGTGTGTGTGTGTGTGTGTGTGTGTGTGTGTGTGTGTGTGTGTGTGTGTGTGTGTGTCCCTCTCCCACATCCAACTCTCCCCTTTCCCTCCCTCCCCTCTCTATCTCAACATCCCTTCTCTCAATGCCCTCCCCTCACTGTCTTATCCCTAACCCCTCTACCCCATCTCTCTCTCTCTCTCTCTCTCTCTCTCTCTCTCCCAAACTTTCAACAGGGTATTGCCACACCTCTCTACCTCACCTTTTTTTTTTGCCATGTTTAAATACCCCCTTGGGAAATGTGTGAGTGAGAGGTGTGTGTCTGTGTGTGTGTGTAGGTAGAGCTTATTTTCCATGCAACCATTCCTGATTCTGCCACAGATATCTGATGTCTGCATTTCTCTTTTTTCTAAATTCAGCTGCTTGTTTTTGTGTAGAGCATTTATTTATTTACTTTTTTTTTCACACATGCTCTTCAATATCTGTTGCAAAACTGATCATGGTTATCTACACACACACACACATTTTCTTTTTGCATTGGCTTAATATTTTCAACACATTTTTCCATACACTATAACTTTAGTTATTGATACAGAATTCTTTCTGGCACTTTTTTCTCCTAAACCAACTACACATGCACCCTTTCTTTCTTCTTTTGATTTCACTCACTTTCATGGTTATACTGATCCTTTTTTTTTTTTTTTTATAAACACACTCACATTTTCTTTGAGATATTAATATTAGTTTCATTTTTTTTTCATACATCATCATCATCTTCATATGACTGTGGTATATTCTTTTTCCTTTATAATCTTTCATTATTGACTGGTAAATGATCCAACTATTATTTACTGACATTTCCTTAAATCCTTTTCTGGCAACTTTTCCCACACACACTCTCATCTTTATTTAACCCATTCAAAAGTGGAGTCGTGCTTTATTACACTATTGTACTGTACTGTATTCTAGCTAGCACCCAACAATTTTATTAAGCCAAGGGAATCTACTCCTCAAAGCCTTCCACACCCACACCCACCCACAATCAGGTTTGTTGTAGAATGAGTCTTAAGTCCTGCACATAGTCTAATTTTCTGGTGGACTTGAGCTTGGCAATTTTTTCCCAACCACACATATTTATATTTTTCTGCAGAATTAATACAGGCCAATTTTTTATTTCAAACACTCTTGTTTTAATCCTAACAAAATGTGGGAGATATGTTTTTGTTAACCTGCCATCTCTGCCAGGTGGTAACTTCTAAAAGAACCAGTCCGTTTTGTAACTTGTGCACTTGCATTCAATATTGTGTGCAGGGGGCTTACAACTGATAGTACTGCAATCTATTCATTTAATGATCATAATTATATAATTTGCAATTTTCATCTTTTCAGTTTCAGTATTTTTACGTAGCAAGTTTGCTTTCACGTGACAGAACTGGACCACTCCCATACCCTGAACACTAAGTCGTGGCTGCACGAACCTCAACAAGCCTTCATTACAGTGAAGGGTAGGGATGAGTCTCCCTTTTTTACTTGTCAAGTAGTCCCTCTTACCTGATGACACATGACCATTAACTGTTCTGAAATAAGTTCAAGAATTTCCTCAACTGAGGATAAATACAAAGTAATTACTGTATAGAAATACGGGTTAAATCAGCCAGAGTGACTCTGTATTGTACTAGACACCAACCTTGAGGAAATACAGGTTAAATCAGCCAAAGTGATACTATACTGTACTATACAACTACCTTCCATCAATCTATACTAAACCCTTTAGCTTCTGGACATCATTTACACTTCATTCCATTCACTACTAGGCATTAATATTCACCTTACAAGAGCTCTCCAGTTGTGAAGGTGCAAACAAGGCTATAATCAACTCTTACAATTTTGGTGGGGAAAAAAAAAAAAAAATCCTGAGCTGAATGAAATAGTTGTGAGGCAACAAGAATGAACTAAATACTTGTCAGTGTTAAATCACCAAAGACAATAGCAGAGGTAGCTACTACTACCCCCTCACAGGTGATGATACCTTCAAAGAAGACCTGTGCTATATATCAACCTCTTTCCCACCCTATATAGTATACAGTTTGCTCAGTATCTGCCACTGACCTTGGAATTACAGTAGTGGGTTGAGAGGCCAGTACAATACAGTATATGTTTGATAACAGAAAAATACTCCTCATGAAAAAATACCTACCATATTTCCTGTGGTGCCATGTACATACTGACAGTCAACCCACTCACAACCATGTTCAGTTTCACGAAAACCAAATAACTAATTAGGGAAATCCCTCAGTTTGAAGTCACTCCCATTGTCTGCCTGTGTGTCACCCACTACTGTACAGGTTTTTCAGAAATAAAGTGCTTCACTCCCACACATTTTTGTGACTTCAGTGATGCATCTTATTAGGGATCTGAAGCTCCTGCATCTATCTGATACTTTTGTCCAGAACTTGTTTACCTTAACTTGATCAATGGAATGGCTATCACACACACACACACACACACACACAAAGGGAAGTAACAAGTGAAGTCCCACAGGGATCAATATTACCGCCCGTAATGTTCCTGATTTACGTAAACGATATCTATCTATCTATCTATTGCCAGACGCCTCAATCCCGAACGGGGTGGCCACAAACAAATCGCCTCCACGTCACTGTCCCCTGACATTTCACTGCCACGCTCCCAACTCACCCCCCTCTCTCATATACCTCTCCACTCCATCCCTCCATCTCATCCTCGGCCTCCCCCTCCCTCTCTCCCCCTCCACCTCACTCACATACACTCTCCTCGTCAGTCTTTCACTCTCCATCCTCTCCACATGCCCAAACCACCTTAACGTGTTTCTCCTAACGCTTCCTATCACATCCTCAACCACTCCACAACGCTCCTTCACTTCCTCATTTGTTAGTCTGTCTCTCCATGTGACTCCACATGCTCCTCTCAAATAACTCATTTCCACTGCTCTCACTCTTGACTTCTGTCCTTTCAACAGGGTCCAAGCTTCACTTCCATATGTCAGAGTTGGTATCACAATACTGTCATGTAACAACTTTTTCACTTCCATGATCACCTCCCTGTTTCTTATCACTGCTTTCAACGAACCAGCAACCTTCCTTCCCTGCTGTACTCTTTCAAGCACTTCACCCTCCAGACTTCCATCCTTACTCATCACACTGCCCAAGTACTTAAATTCACTCACATTCTCCATATCCTTCCCATCCAATCTCACTGTACACTTACTGGCTTCACTTCTCTCGAAGACCATCACTTTACTCTTCCCCACATTCACCTTTAGATTCCGTTTCTTACACACTCTCCCAAACTCATCTACCAAGCCTTGCAGCTCTCCTTCGTCTTCACTCAACAACACAGTATCATCTGCAAACAACAGTACAGGGAGTTTCCAAATACTGCCCTCTCTCACTAGGGCCCCTCCAACATCCACTGCCCAATCTTGTATCTCTTTAATAACCCCATCCATATACAGATTGAACAACCATGGAGACATGACACATCCTTGTTTCAATCCAACCTTCAAATGGAAAGATTCACTCAGTTTGCCATCCACACGCACTGCAGCCTTAGCACCCTCATACATACTCTTCACTGCCTTCAACAACTTCCCATCCACTCCATATATTTTTAATACCTTCCGCAAACCTTGTCTATCCACCCTGTCATATGCTTTCTCCAGATCCATGAAGGCTGCATACAACAGCATAGTTAGGCTATGCAAATCTGTTTGCTGAGGATGCAAAGATCATGAGGAAAGTAGTTGATAAAGACTGTAAAATGCTGCAGGAGGACTTGGATAGGATTCTTGAGTGAAGCCGGATGTGGGAAATGACATTCAACACAAAAAAATGTAAAATATTGGAAATGGGTAAAGGTACCAAGAGACCATCACTGAATTATTTGATGGGTAATGAACCAACCACAAAAGTGAGAGAAGAGAAGGACTTGGGAGTGTTGGTCCAGGAAAATTTATCACCCGAAAAAACATTAACAAGATCCTGTTGTTAGAGAGATGTATAAACTCTTGACTAACTTAAGAGTAGCATTTCATTACATGGATGAGGAGATGATGAAAAAACTGATATGATAGTGGCCATGATCTTCCCCAGATTGGAATATGCGGCAATAGTGTGTTCCCCACATAAAAAAGAAGCTATAAACAAGATCATGAGAATTACAAAGAACAGCAACCAAAATGGTCTCTAGCCTGGCAGATCTGTCATACAGGAAAAGGCTGGAAAAGTTAGATCTGCCTACCTTAGATGAAAGGAGAGAGAAGGACAACATGATTGCAGTGTTCAGGGTCATGATGGGAGTAGAAAAAACTGACAGAGAAGATCTGTTTGTATGGGATGGGAGAGTAACCAGAGGAGATGGAATGGAACTGAAAAAGCCAGGTTCCTTGAAGGATATCAAGAAATACAGTTTTCCATATAGATGCATAGACCTGTGGAACAGTCTGGACAAAGATATCATCCAATCTAAAAACTTAAATGAATTGAAGGCAAAATATGACTTATTGAGAAAGGGAGACCGGACCCCATGAGCGTAGCTCATTTCCTGTATATCACAACTAGGTAAACACACACACACACACAATGTATATAAACTTTTCTTATTTTCTCTAAGTGACAATAAGTGGGATGAGGTATGATGATGATACTGTACTGAGTTGAGGTACATTAACAATTACTGTCTCACAATAAATGCTCTGTAGTTAGAAATGGCAGATTTATTTGCTTAAAATCACTGAATCATGAACCAGTTTGTTAATTTAGCAAACATGCATCCTAGGCATTATGTAAGGGCTCCATGTATCATAGGGAAAGTCTGCTGATCAATTGTGTATACATAAGAGGCACCATGTTACATCACAGGAAATACGGTGACACCCTGTGAAAGATGTTAAGTGTTATTTCTTCTAATGAGATCGTCAATGGCTCAGAATAGGTCATTTTGCTGATGTTTAACTGTCACGTGAACTTGTTTTGGTCCTCCATAATCTTACCTAAAAAATAATAACAATAATCATACATCTATAATGTACAGTATTACACTCACTGAGGTGCAGGGGCCTGAGGCTTGGCTGTCTTCTAGTGCAGTGCAGTTAAGGGTAGACACACAGCCCAAATGAACCATATGTAGTTTACAGCCCATCACATTCAGTAACACCCAAACATATTTACTCGGTAGTCTTTTTTTTCAATCTTCCAACTGCGAGACAATTTCTAATGAAAGGCTTAAAAGTTGACAATATATACAGTATCAGTCATAAACAGGCAATGCACACACACACACACACACACTAAGCAAAGCTAACATGCAGTAGCTACCCGGCTGCATGGTATAATAAAACTTAATATGGTACAGTAAATTAATTTGCTAATTCAATAACTGATGTATAGTAGAAGGCATCTGGCAAATTCCCATTCACTGTTTATCATCCCCATAATTAAATAAAAAAAGGGGAGCCATCAAGTTAATTTTAACTGTCTTGTAGTTGGGACAATTATGACAGTGGATTAAATTCCAGTTAATGCCAAGCAATTTCATTCAGCTAAGTAGTCATAGAAGCTAAAGCATTAATACTGTCACTATTAACCCTCTCACATGTTACAGCATTGGACTTAAAGACCATGAATCATGCTCTAGTTCTTTCGCTCTAACTTGCCTTTGGTAGCTTATTTCATATGGCTTACTGACAGAAAAAGATGTTGCCAAGGCCCTACTTCTTTTCCAATGCAATGACTTCATGACCAGCATCATACTGTAGTGATAACAGATTGTTACAGTTCAGTACTCATGACAGAGAGATAATAATTTTAGCCCAAGTAACAGTAAAAAGGTCACTGTATGTGTAGGTGTCTTCAGTATACACTGGCTCTTCATGTGTCACAATCTTGAGCCATTTTCCTTCCCAAACCACTATTCTGGAGGTCTCCACAAAGGACCTCGTCCCATGTCCTCCTCAGTTTACCACTACCATAGGCATTCTTCCCTCCAGCTTGTGCCAAATAGTTTTATTCAAGTAAGTGTGAGTCATGGGATACTGAGTGTTAATACTGTTACCACTAAGCCTCTCACAGTCAAGGACAACTCTAATAGTCTATTCTAGATTAGCTATACCAAGCAATAACATTCAGTTCAGTGATCCACAGGAATCAGTCTTAATGCTGCCAACATTAACACTCGTGGTCAGAACAAATCCACTATTTAACTCCTGCTAATGCCTAAATATGAAAGACCATATAACCAATGCCAAACTATAAAGAGATAACTGACAAATTGTTATCCTTCAGCCCAATGACATCACTTGCACTATATTCTTGCTAAGCTGAGAAACAACAATGTGAAGAGATTAGAAACAGTTTCCAAATTAAGGAATTAGCAGGAATTAAAAAGGTTTTACTCCAAATAAAGGAATTAAAAAGTTTTTGACATGCTCAACCTAAGAAGGCTTCACATACATGGAACATCATTTAACAACAGAAAGAAAAGATGTGGCTGATGCAGTTACCTCTACAGTAAATGTCTGCTAGTAACAAAGGTTTAATCATGAAGAAGAAACCATTGTTTAATGGTTAAAAGCTGATAAGGTCATGAAGAGGAAACCATTGTTTAATAGTTAAAAGCTGATGAGGTCATGGCTCACAATCCACAGTAAATTATTAAAAAAAACTGTCTATTAACCACCATCTTCATACAACAGTTAACAAAACAAAGAGCAGAAACTGATCATATATGGTTAGAATCGATAATTAAGCTTAGAACAATTCAATTTGTCGGCTGAAACCTTCAGACAGTCAAACAAATTGTGAACAGTAAGATGTACAATGTGGTAGGCTTAGGTGCCCACCATCCACTTGGTTTATTCAGTGGTACCTTCAAGAGAAGCCATTTGTTATGGCTGGTAATCACAAACTGGACACTAGGTGTTCTAGTGGGTTAAGGCACTCTAAGTGGATGCAGCCGGCTGGGTTTACATCCAAGGGATGGTTGTGCTTTATTGTTCATATTCTGGTAAGAAACTGGTACCAGTAACATTCACCTTAAATGTCTGGGCAAAATAGTGCTTTAAACCCCATGTTCCTGACAGGACAACAAAGACCTGAATAATGGTATATAATGCTGCATCGTACCAAGACTGGAATATACAGTACCATCAGTCAACAAACTGAGGAGTTTTGAATTGCTTAGGAAAACAAAATGAGTTTACTGTAAAGATCAACTCAGGTCAGCCCAAGGATTTCAAATTTATTTTATTCTTGCTGCTACCAAATCATTCAACCTTGAAAGTCGCAACAGTAGTAGAGTTAATGAAGGCTACATATAACCCACCTCATTCTCAAGTCTCTTCAAAGCTGAGCAAAATCATCTAATGGTAGCAATAAATAATCAAAATAAGCAAATAAAAAAGTCACTGAATTAAAAGGACTACCTGTATTATATACCATAAATCAAACATCAAAAAATAAAATGAAGACAGGAAGGGATGAAATACCATGCCTGTAAATTACCTATGCCTGGCAAGGATAGCTGATTTTTAAAGCTTATTTTGTGCTAAAATAAATTACATCAGAACGAGTTTAGAACGAACAAGGCCAAAAGGTCATGAGGGCCTTGCAAGCTTGGTTAACTTAAGGTTTTCTTTAATATTTTATTTTTGCAATCTACAAAATATATTTTTCAGCTAATGAGAAAATTTCCATGCAGATCAGACATAGTCTTAGTCAACCCCTTAGATGCAAAGGGCATTTGCTACGCTAAATAAAACTTGTCTGGAAACAACAGAAATAAGATAATGAAATCCTCTGAGTGAAAAAGTTAACTAATTTGAGAAACCTAGGCAAACGAATCAGGTTGGTCTGAAATACTGACTGATTACCAAAATAATAACAACTAAAGTAAACTGCCAATCCCTACCTCAGGATGTCTTTTTCATTTTGTTCAAGTTTAGTGTCAGATTAGTCGAGGGGTCATGGACAGCATTATTGGTACCATATTTATCCTTTCATGTTCAAAGACTCTCTCTTAAGCTGAATAAAACTGTTCGAAAATAGCAATGGTAACATAATAATCAACATGGTAAAAGGGCTAATATCAGTTATTAAAAGCTGTGATATTGTGTTCTGCATGCCTACACCCCACAATACCCAGCAACCACCAAGCCCTGCTCTCACAGTCACAAGTTTCACCCCTTTTACTCAAGGACAATATTCTTGCTTACTCCAGATTATCTTATTTAGCTTCAGCCAGACACTAAACTGGGGGTATAGTTAGAGCATTCATTAATCTCTTTGGTACGAGAGAATTTTCCAAAGATGAATAAAGTCTTCTGGAGGTAACAAAAATGCACCACACTAAGCCAATCATAATGTAACAGTAACAGCCAATCCCATATTACCCCATTCAGAGTGTAGGGACCTGAGGCAAAACTATAAACTGACTTCCGTATGTCAGTCATGAAGTTTTAAAACACAGAAATGTTACAACCATCTATAGAATTTGTAACATTTAAGGCTATGAGACTGAATTACATCAACTGTAGGGCTTTAAAACACAGAAAATCCTATAACCATCTCTAGAGTTTTAGTACATGAGCCACAGTCTTTTCTGACCTGAGACCTCTTCTGTCAGACCATCAGATATAACTGTTAAGAAAGAGTTAAAAGCCATGCCACTGTGTTCTGCATGTTTTTACCCCACAATTTCCCCCAACCTTCAAATGCTGACCTCTGTTACAAACTTGACCTTTTGACTGCTAGGATTCCTCATAACGAAATATCATCATATGGTGTTAACCTAAATTCATTCCTCAGTATACCTGTAGCCAAGAAATAATTACCTGGACAATTTATTTATTTATTTATCTATTTATTTTTTTCAGAATAATTTCTAAGCTTGTAACCTTGATTACATTTAGCTGAACAATGTTACTCTGTTCTAGTACCCAACTGCACCAACTTCTGTGAGAGTTACGCCCACCAAGAAGGTTATTAAAAATATACAGTATATAAATATAAATATACAGTTTTTAAAAAATACCTCCCTCAAATAACATTTTACTCCAAAACATAACCTCTCATGTTTGGATATAACAGATTTTGGAAAAGGATCATAAATTTAATGTTTGTCATAAACTTTAATAAGGGTACAACATAGGAAGCTTGTTCAAAGTGGCTGGCAAGTTAGAGAATGTAAGGGTAGGCAAGTAGGTTAGTACTGAAAAAGCCTATTGTAGTGGCCAAGTTAAAGTGACAGGATAGGATGCCGAGTTTGATCTTAAATGGTAAAACATGTGCCAGCATCAGTTTCCACGGTAACAAATCAATAAGAACTAGTTAGGGTTGATTTGGATTTACAAGTAAGGTCTAGTGCCTGTGATAAAATGTTAGTGCTCAATTAAAAGGTTAGCTACATCACTGAGTATTATGAATGACATTACAAAAGCTAGCATCTGTTTTCACAATGGAAATCAGTTGGAATGGGCTAAGGTAAAATGATCAAGTTTATTTTTGAAAAATTAGGTAAAGTGGCAAGAAAAAAAGGTTAATTTGTCAGGCAAATACATACACCAACATCCTTCTTTACGGTTGCAAATCTGCTTAAGGTAGGTTAAGGCAGATTTGGATAAGTCACTGGGATTACTTTGAAGCACTAGTTAGGTCGAGTGGCTGCGTTAAAAGGTTAGGTTAGTGGGTTACCGTGAGAAGGTTAGGACAGGTTCAAATATCTCTCCCGCTCTCTCTCCCCCTCACCTGTTCGAAGCAAGAGGCGATGTTGGCCGTCACCAACAGCATCCTTGTAGTCTGTTTCCCGGCCATGGTTGAGTGAGGTACAGG
>JAGKTI010016438.1:0-19445 GCA_018397915.1 Birgus latro
GAACACTTAATTCAGTCCAAGCACAGAATGTACGTGAAGGCCTTAATAACCCAAAACTGTAGAGTAAGAAGCTGATACTGATAACAGAAAGGAAGCAAATGTTATAACCGAGCAATATTAAAACGATAAAGACGAGGCGTTAATGATATCTGTCTGAGGAGGAACAGACTCGTACTGGTAATGCAAAGTGAACATTTAGATTTCTGTGGCTCACTCTGTTGAAACACTGTCTGGTGTTACGTGGAGTAGGATGCTTAAGTTGCCCCGATCATGGCAGGGTTTAGGTGATAGTGAGATGGGATTCAGAGTTATGGAAAACGGTAACGAGGATACTGAAGGTTTTGTAGCGTGATGTTGAGGGCTATTAAGGTAAAGAATAAGATGTTCGCCGTTAGTGACAGCACCTTGATTTTGAGGGTTAATTGGCAATAATATTACGGTCGTTCAGGAGTTAATAGTATTGTGCTGAGAGCTGTTAAGGCGTAGGTTAAGGCGAAGGGAGTTAATGACACTATCGAGTAGGAGTATAAGAGAAATGACATGGTATCGAGGCCTATAGACGCTGATGAGGCTAGTTATGACGTTAATGAGAGCTTGATTGTTGCCCCCCCGTCTGAACAAGGGTATCATTTAACTTACACAGGTGTTAACAGTTCCATTTATTTTGATAGCTGAGGTGATGGATATGTAGCGGGTCAGTATTACAAACTATCAGGAAAATCGAGTGTTATTAGCAACATTAAGTATACAGTCTGTACATCTTACACACTGCATAACCGGAAACGTATTTTTAAGGTAATTCCCACTATTTCAGCATTGTTTTAATCAGCTCAGGGGAAAATATATCAAATTTATATACTTCATCGGAGAAATAACAATATCATTCCGCCGTCGTACAGTATATTCCTGTCTCGTTCATCCGCGTACAAGATGGTGTTTCAACTTTGAAGAGACCTGTTTCAGGGAAGGTGTTAGTGAAAATTGTACCTACATCCTACAGTTCAAGAAAGCTTTCCGAAAAAGAAGGAATTAGTTTGGTCGTGGTAAAGAGAAAGGTATCACATGTCTCAAAGGTTATCGTCGGGTGCAAAAAGTACCAGTCGATTCTGTTACGAAGTTGGTAAAACTTGATTGATAGCCACTGTCTCATTAGTTAGCTGTACCACACTTTTTACTGTCTGTCGACCTGTTGGTCGGCGGTCGCTCATGTGTGTTCATGCCAGAATGATTATAAGATGAATTGATTATCAAAATAAAAGTGCTAAATATCCAAGTGTGAATTCTGACACCAGATGAGGAAATATATTTTGAGAACAGAAGGAGCGTAAAAAGGGGGAAAAAAGAAGGACTCAGAGTGCAGCACCCATGCAAACCAACTGGTCTTAGGGCCGAATATTTGATTTTGCCTGTGACTGACCTTCACCTGACTGCCCACAAAATCGAATTACTTCATATTCCCTTAACTCTTAACCTTTCAGCCGAGTTTAGTACAAATCATATGAAAAGTGAGTTGGCTTTGATCTGTGACCTTGACATTTGATCTTTCTCTGTGATCTCACTTTGATTATTGTTTTAGCCTGAACCCTTCTACAAGGTTTAGTCTAAATCCAGTAATAAATATTTAAACTGATCTTCCAAGATGACCTCCTTTGATCTATCATTCTGGAAAACAATAAGATTACCCAGTGTGTGATCCTTAACCCGCCCATCAAAACTGATCCAAGCCAATCAGCACTTTTAGTTATTTGGTTTACACACAGACACACAGGTTGAACCTTGAACTGCACTGTGATTTGACTATTTTCACAACTGAATTCCTTCATTCTTCCATTACCTCAACCCTTCTACCGAGTTTTATTTAAATCAGGTCAAAACTCTTTGAGTTGACTGTGCCCCGTGACCTTGGCCTTTGACTGCACTCAAAATCAAATCCATAAAGTCTTGTCGTTTTCTCAACCTCTCAGCAGTGTTCGATCTTAAGTGGAAAAAACTGTTTAAAATGAACTTGTATTGTGACTTGGTGCTTTGACCCATTGCTCTTTATAATGAAAGAAAAGCATTCTGATGCCGAATGCTAAGCGCCCGCCAGAATATGCTGTCGGCCAAGTCCCAGATTTAGGCGATATCTTGATACCATGAAGGTTTCATGTTGAAAGCTCAAACCGTTCATGACATATAATGGTGCTAATGGCGGCCGATAAAAGCTACTTGACCTTTGGCAGCCATTTTGGTGGCCTTGACCTTGACCCCGACGCCCATTTTCGAACTCGTCTAAGATTTTGGCCATTTCTTGATACCTTAAATGTTTCATGCTGATAGCTCAAGTCCTTCATGAGATATAATGGGAAACGATACACACACACACACACACACACACACACACACACACACATTATCTCTATCTATCTATCTATTGCCAGACGCCATAATCCCGTAAGGGGTGGCCATCTGACTTTGAGTTATTTGCTTTACAGGGAGGGGCACTAACCCTCCACCAACCCACTTGTTGACACGTAAGGAGCACGTATTATCTCTCTGCCTTTTAATGGTGGGCAATAATAAGTTGCTACAAACCCTACCAATGCAACAGAAAAACTGTTAGTGAATGTCAGCACGGAAGATTTAACTGTAACTAAATTATCTTTACCATACCAAAGCTGTCTCCTGCTGGTGCAGGATGCGTGCGTTTGCCGTTGATCTTATGAGCTTGGCAGTGCTGCCTATGGTCTCTAAAGGAAGAGAACATGAATAGAAATTAACTTGCAAGTATTTATCTCATAGCTCCTCCCCCCTCCTCAAAAAAAAATAAAAATACGTTTCGAGCAAACCACATATTATAATCATTAATTTTTTACAAGAGTGAAATGATGGTCCTTAATAGAGATGACTCCCAGAATGATTTTACAGTGAATGTAGGGAGACTTGAACTGGTGAAAGAGTTTGAAGTACCTAGTTGCAGTAATAGATAACTATGCAAAAGAAAGTGAACGTATAGAGACAGGGAAGGAAAGTGGCTGGTGCTATGAAGGAGTTCTAGTGCCCTCTCTGACACGGGTGCGAGAGTATGGTGTGGCATTACAATGAAAACGCAAGCGAAAGAACAGTGGATGTGGGACTGTTAGGCAATGTGTTTGGAGTGATGAAAATGGGGAGGATAAGGAAATAATGTGGTTCTTAAAAGGTGTGGGGTAAGGAAGTCTGTGGACACCGAAGGTGAAGAAAATATCCTTATGTGGTATGGCCCTATGGAGAGAATGAGGGTGTATAGGGTAGTGAAAGTGCTATATTTAAGCGTGTTCGAAGGTAGGAGGAGGTGTGGTGGGCCAAGAAAAGTGGATATACTCGTATATGGTAAGTGAGTGTGTGACAAAGAGAGATACGGAAGCTGCTGAGGCTAAGGATCTGACAAGACATCCAGCTGGCTGGATGAATTTTGTGTGGAGGAGTGTGATCAAAGTCTGGCATTCCCTTGTAACTTGACAGTGGACTGACTCAGTCGGATAGTTGAGCGTGAAGTTATGTGTTGATTTTTTCTTTTTTAACCAGTCAGGTGGAACTTGAATTCCGGGAAATTGAATAAGAATGTGGCTCACTTAACTCACTCTCTCAGGTTCTTTCTGGTTCTGTGAACCCTACCTTACCCCACCCTATGGTTAGAAAGGAGATCTGGATGATGATGATGATGATGATGATGATGATGATAATGACGATGATAATGATGATGGATGATAATGTAACTCAGGGAGTCCATTAGGTTAAGGCACTGCAACTGTTGTGGCCCCTAATGAGAAATTTTCCGAATTGGAAAGGACAGATTCAACCTTCATTAATTTCTTTAGTTCAATTAACGTTTCTTAAGTTGATTATATTTTTACAGCAAATGTTACGATTTTCCACAACACCTACAATTATGTCATAGCAGCACTCCAGCGAATTCCATCATGGCAGTCCTGCATGACCTACCCCTAGCATGTATTCTTCATGTACAGTGGGTATCTGCACTGAGGCCGTGGTATGTGATTAAGTGTGGAGCGAAAGAGGACTCCTGCATCTCGGGGAACGGTCTTTATTTCGAAGCCCAAAGCTCTGTTACGATGAAGGTCGACCCTTAAAAACAAACTCGTATCATAACTATAGTTGCTCGAAACGTCAATAAACAACACATCCTCCTCCTCGCACAGTTTTTGACCTACTCTAGAACCAAACATTCTTACTGAGGATGAATGAATCACCTTCAAATGCTGGGGGTAAGCCACAGATAAAAAATTTTCTACGGCTTTTCCTTAACTTCGTAATAATGTTCCCATACTCCCTAAGTATCTCCACTGATCTGTCTGATGTCACTTTATTAGCTCCCACCAGTCAGAAGGACAGTCTTCTTAGGCGCTTGTAATTTAGGCAGCAGCACCCTCAGTCATAATGTGTCCTATACCCGGAATTGCGAGAAAAAAAAATTCTCCTAGAGGTCGTCATGCAATCTTCCTCCAGATGCATCCCGTATTTTTCCCTCAAGAACCTGAAATCTATCGTGGTTATACTCCTGTTACTGTTACCTACCTTAGCTTTGCACCCTCTTCTAACAGCTTGGAAGCCACCACATCATCCCAGTAGATCTTTAACCGTTCCATATCCTTTACATAAACTGCCTTAGCACTGACGTTCAAACCTATTTAACTCAGCATTAGCCTCACTATTTATCCTAATTCCAAAACGGAGCCTTGTCCCTAACTCACAAAAAAGATCACACTTAAACCTACCTTTTTCCATCAACAGAAATTCCGTACCTGTATTCTCCCTTGAACACAATGGGCAGAGGAAGAGTCGGGCAGGTGCTATCTTAGAGGGATCTGAGTGAAGCAGATCACTAGTACGAGTATATCCTGTCAAGAGAAGATCACGGCATCACTGTACTGAGTGGTAATATATTAAGGCTGCTATGGATCACGCTCAGCTGAAAACAATCATCAGACGTTACCTGGAACTGTCAAGAGAAGATCACGGCATCACTGTACTGAGCGGTAATATTATTAAGGCTACAATGGATCAAGCTCAGTTGAAAATAATCATCAGACGTTACCTGGAACAGAATTAGAGACATGTTCCGGCACTGAAAGGGTTACTTGTGGCATTATCAACACTTATGCTCTTATGACTCACTGTCAACTGACCTACATCATCTAGAGACGGCTCTAGAAGGAGAGGTACTGGAAACACTCTAAGCCCTACTGCAGGACGAGTGTATACTAAGCTGAATAAAAGTGACTTCCAGTAGCATGAATAAATAACGTGCTTGTGATGAAAAGAGTTTTTATAGACTAAGTCTAACCCGGCCTAATGAATGTTCTTTCATCCTGGTTCTATCCCTTGTTTCATCAGAACTGAGAAGAATTGTGTGACGCTAGTAGTAATAAAATTAAAATGTCAGCAATGTAGTCAATAGGTTAATTGAGCCTGTTTCTAACCTTATCCCTTAATCGCCAAGCAGTGTCATTAAAAAGCACTGGAGATTAAGGTGCTGTTTATAAGTGTCACAGGGGAATTAGTAGCATTTCTTCATTAGTGAATGACTTTTGCATATTACATCTTAATTTCTTGTTTAGTGTTTATTTGTTTTACATATCGACTTTGCATTAAAGACAATAAAGAGGGTATTAAGGTTCAATACGCAAAACGTATTACTGTGGAAGAAATCTCGAAGCCCAATTAGAAAATGACCCTGATGCTAAGGAATGCCTTTGTCTGCTGCATCTATCCAAATAAGCTATGAAAGTGAGGGTTTGCATAAAAAAAAAACACGTATGTGCTCCTGGTAATCATATTGCACTAACAGTCTTACTTCCCATCTGACGGTCTCTAGGATGGGAACCTCTTGATGAGCTGACAGTGTTGATATTGCCTTCCTTCTCTGGCCTTGCTTATCCACCCATTCACACCTACTCAGTTCTGGACTTCCCTTCTCCAGTATCTAGAGCCACGATGTTCCAGGCCATCTCTGAGGATTTCATCCACTCACACTTCATATAACATATTTCTAAGCAGTCATATCCCGTTATTCCTTTCTATAGGGCCATACTATTTGTTTCCTGGTTCTCCAGTTCTATCTGTAACTATGCATTCGAAGCTGGTCGTCTCACTAACTTGTTCCTCTTTTCGTCTGCGATACCATCCGATCTCGCACATACGCCGTGGAATATTCATCTCAGAAGTTTTCTCTCTCTCTCTCTCTTTCTCTCTCTCTCTCTCTCTCTCCTCTTCCCTTCTCTTCTTTATAGTATTCTGTACCGTGTAGAACAATTGACGGTACTAATGTTTGGTCGTATGGTTAAACAGACATGTGGAGACCGTGAATCTCACTCGAAACAGACTGATATGCTTAAACAAACTACGTAATCCACATTTGTACAATGCGACATTTGTGCTCTTTGAATGCCTAAATGAGAAAAATTGTGAATCTTTAGAATGCTGTTCACAGTCGCTTTCAAATACAGTAAATACAATAATATATTATAAATCTACCCTTGTTGTACCATCACGCTTAATAAAGTCATCCCCTGTCACAACGCTTAATAATGTCATTCCCTGTCACAACGCTTAATAATGTCCTTCCCTGTCACAACGCTTAATAATGTTATCCCTTGTCACAACTGAGACTCTGCATACGGACAAAGTGTGGAATCCATTCGTGGAGTGTGCTGATTAAACGAATGTGGAAAGCACCAATTACTGTTCAGACATAACACAGTTTCAGGGCTCTGTATATACCGTCTCGTCATATTTTTATCAATGGGTTCATTACTCTGTACCCCAGTTTGATTCATGCTTACACTGCTCCTGTGTCACCCATATCCTTAAGCGTGTAAATCCACTTACTTACCCTGCCATTTAAGAAATTAGTATTATTCGATTTTTTCCGTATTTTCATTGTTTTAGTGGGTTTTATTTATTCATATTCACTTTCAGCTCATATTAAAGAAGTATATTTTAGCTCAAATAATTATTTCTATAATTTATGTCATTTATCCTATATCACTTTTGTTGGTATTGACAACAACTCTGCGTAACAACATCTTTCACTTAGGGTGCCACAGTATACGAGGCATGCAACGAGTTCACTCCGATAGCATAATATTGAAGTTTATTCTCTCTACCTTTGGATGATATTACTCAGTGCAAGAAAGAAGCACAGCTCTAGAGGTGTTCATGAAGGCTAAAACTAACTATTGTCATCTAAAGCCTTACCGAAGCTGAATTAAGCCGTCTGGAGATAACAAGAGAATATATACATTGTGTCACTGAATTCAATGGATTTACACCCCCATACTGCAACGCATTTTATATTCTGTTTTGTTTCCACCAGACAATTCCCTTCAGCTAGAAACATCTCCCTTATTGAAGGGTTTAATGAATGCTATGCAGTGTTTAACAAAACTGATTTTTTTTTTTTTTCGCTCGTGTCCATTCGTTTGACAGGTTATCTTCACTAAGCACTGTTGTTTACTTAGCACATTTTTTTCTGACAACTAATATTCCTTACAGCCGAACTGAACACATTCGTTTTGCACAGTGATTTAACAGATGAAGAAAATGAAGGCTGCCATTGTGATAAAAGAGTTAAAACGTAAATATTAAAAACTTTAGTAACACAATCTGCTGGCACACTACGCACCATAATATAAACCTCTCAGTCCGGTGAGGTATAGTTTAACACTTCTGTCACCAAACAGTTTTATTCCTTGTAGAAGAGAATATTCGAACAGCGCGAGTTTGTTATTATCTTCACTAACCCCCCCACCAGTAGAAATTTGGCCCAAGTTGAAAAGTAATCTTCTGGAAACAAAAATATGAAAAAAAAAAAACTCGGTGGATTGAAGGTATTAGGAACCAAGGATGTAACCCTCTAGTTCGAGCCGTTTATCCTTAGCTGAATTAAATCGTTTGGAAATAAGAGTAAATAAAAAAAAATCCTGCATAAATTGAATGGTACGGAATTGTCTGGGGAAATGTTACTATACTTTTTTCACCTTAACTTTGCCCAAATTTCCTTTCTTTTGCAGTTTATTTCCCGTAACTCAGTGGCAGAAAAAGATAGTACTGTAGCTCTGCATCCTTTCCAGTGCTATTCTTCGTGACTAGCATAGTAACTTAGCGTTAATCATTGGTTGGAACTCAATATTCAGGACAGAGGATTGGCGATTTTAGGCCAGTTAAAGAGGTAAAATAACATACAATTGTCCCGATATTTTTAACAACTGGCCCACGATAAAAACCTCGCCTCGCTCATCTAAGTAAACGTGCCAACTTAACAACTGGCTACATGTCGGTCAAGTGCTACCCTTCCTACGCATCGTGGTAGCAATTAGGCTCTCATTAACGCCCTAACAAGCCTCATTAATAGCAATATCCCTTACTACCGTACTAATTCCCCTTGGTTCCTATTCTACATTGTCATTAAAGCCTACCGTCTTATCAGGTATGTTAAGAACCCTCACAGTCATGTAAGTGGGGTCTGAACTGCCCTAATTATTATCTTAACAATGAAAATCAGTCTTTACGTCGTTAATGCCTACCAGGTTATTCTACTTCCTACAACTCTCAAAACCATGCCGCTGGTACTTTAACTGCTGTCATTATTGTCTTAAATATTTTTACCAGACATTAATAGGATTTTGGCAACCCTAGAATTCCATACCCGCTAACATCACACGATCTTATTTACCTGAGAGTGATCCATAGGAAGCTGAGTGTTAACTTCCTCATTATCATCGATAACTGTCTAATTCTTTTCTGTGATGTATTATTAGCATCTCCACTGCCGTGATTAATGCTGTAATTTATCTCAGATATATATAATTCTCTTTCTTTCTGTCACTGATACTACTCTATCACTGTTTAATAATAGACTATTAACCCCTATCCTTCTGCAAAGATTTCAGTTGACCTTCAAACACATCCAGGAAGAATTGACAGCCATATGAAAAAAATTATTCCAAAAAGATAATAAATAAAAAAATGCCTGACACTATGAGCATGTACTTACAGGTGTATACCTTGGGATTAAGGCACGCTTAGCATTCCTTAAATTAGCAAGCATGAAACAATGTAATTTCTTTTTATAACCATTGTCACTGCATAGCAATTTCGTAAATATCATCTTACCGGAATGTTGTAAAGCAATACTAGTTCAATGTGAAATATGTGAAAACACCATTTTATGTTAACAGTACTTACTGCTTTGTCTAATTACAAGATGCATTTCTTTATATTCACAAACTGCCTCTAAAATGACATAGAACACTTGCATAACTCGAGGGGAACTCAGTGGAGCGCATCTCTCCGACAAAGGAAACGTAATTTCCAAACCACTCTTCACAGTGGGTTAGGTTTTCTCATCAATGATTAGGGTTTCGGAAAAAGTGTTTTCTGGATGCAGAATCTGTAATACGATCTGTAATACGACCATTCAAGCACAGTTATTTACGAAACATGTAGGCAGAAAGATAATTATGTTCTATTGATTAAATATTGGCCTAAATTGGCCATCATTCCATCTTGCATGCTGAGTTGCAACAATAGATTAATGCCAGAATATGATGCTAGTCACGGAAAAGTGCCTTGGGAAGGATGCGGAACCATAGTATCGTTTATCATGAGGTATAGTACGGTATATAAGCTATGAAAATTACGAAAATCTGGGTCAGGTTAAGGTGAAGGAATGTAGCAAATGTTATCAGCCACAGTGGTCTCAGCACAAGCAAATGACACGCACATTATCTGACATTTATCACGTGTGCTGCCTTATCGCTGTTGTCTGGTCAGCGGTGATATTATACACCAAGGTATATACTCCTTATCTGTTGTTTACTGTGTTACACCCACTCCACCCTACCTCTCTCTCTCTCTCTCTCTCTCTCTCTCTATTATCTGTCCATCTGTGTGTCTTCAGTTTCCTTACTCTTAATGGCCCTCTTTTTCTAATCACTTTCATCATTCGCATTCTTCTCATTCATACTCATCATTAGTATCATTTTTCTCGCTCTCTCTCCTGACTCTTTTCTACCTCCCCACACGTTCTGTTCTACGGTATCGCTCTCAGTTATCAGTACTTTGTCTCTGCTTACCACTAGCCGGCCACGAGAGATTAAGGAGATAGGATAACAGATAGGAGGTGAGAGATAATTTGATGTGTGAGGGAAATATAGGACTAGGAAAGAGGGAGGGAGAGAGATAAAGTGTGGAGGAAACACAGGAATGCTGAATAAAAAATGCAGACAAGCTTAAAGGATGTGGAGAGGGAGACACACACACATACACAGAGAGAGAGAGAGGAGAGAAATCATGAAACTACCTGAAGTTATAAATGAGAAGGGTAATGAGAAACTAAGGAAGCCTATGAAAGGAAAGAAAATAGTCAAGGAAAATGAAGGAATATTGAAAGCAACCGTATGGCGAGCAGCAAAGGAATCTCTTCGTCTGTCATCCTCCTTTTCTTCTTCCATTTAAAACCACCACTCATCTTTTACCTCTCATATTCATTCATTTTGACATTCATATATCAATCTCCCTTTCTATTTTTGTTCAGTATCTCATCATTTATCGTTTTCCCTTCCTTAATTTTACGTTTTCTTCTCCCTCTGGGCCATTTTCTCGTTGGGTTAGATGTCAGCATTTTTTTTACTGCTTTTTACATGTTACAGCCTAACTCTTCAGCCCAAGTATGCCTTTTTATCTTACTCTCTTCATTTATTCACTTCTCTAGTCTCTTATTTCCTCTCCTTGCTTTCTCGCCTCTCCTTTCTTTGTCATCACGTCTCCTCTCTATCTCATCACCTCTCCTCTCCATAACTCTGCACCTCTTCTGCCTGTACCTCCTCACTTCTCTTTTCTGTATCTCCTCACCTCTCCTCTCTTTTCCTCGTCACCTCCCCTCTCTTTGTCTCATAACCTTTCCTCTCTCTCCTATTCTCTTCACGTCTCTTTACTTACTCTCCCTGTCTCTTCATCTCTCCCACTTTATCTCCCATCCATGCCCCCTCATCTCACCTATCTCTGTCTCCTCATCTCTGTTCTCTCTCTCCTAACCTCTCCGATCTCTGTGTCTGTCTCTGTGCGTCTCGTCTCTTTATCTTCAATATTTTGTTCTCTATCGCTGTGGACGTCTTTGTTTCCTAGCCTCCCCTTCTCCCTGCTATTTCGCCACCCCAAATATTGACTGTCCAGCACTTATCAGTTTATGTCAACAGCCATAATTACGGCCATAAACGTTGCCATCTCGTTAGCGGAGGGAGGCAGTTCAGACGTTAGTTGGACGTACCGAAATAATAATGCAGGGTGGTTAGGTGCTGGTGAATATTGGTGGGGGGTGGAATGCAGGACGAAGGGGGAGTGAGAGGAAGAAGGAGAGAGTATGATCTTGACTTACTAGAGGCAAGAAGAGAGAGTTAGGAGACGAAAAGGGAGAGAAAGGGCAAAGAAGGGGGAAGATGCGGAAAGACAGAATGCTTCCCTACCAGCCATAGTCGTTTTTATATCACACTTGTTCTCTTTGGACAAACTTATTCACCAAGGGTAAAAGTTTTCGATATAGAAGGTGGATATAGCCCTCGTTCACTACCAAAGATCTCTCCTGATTTGAGTAAAAATGCTGACAATCGCTGAATAAAAAAAAGAATAATAATGCGTTCTACGACAAAAGAGGCCAAACTATTTCATTGTTTCATCCCTCCCACTTACCTCCAATGCACATTTCTGCATTCTTTGCTTTATCTCCCCTTTCTACCCAGTGTCATTCTATTATATTCCATTTTCCCATCACATCACCCCCTCTACTTGTATCCCACAGTTCACTCCTCAAGCTTCTTATTACTTGGTCCAAGAGACGCATGTACAAAGGAACCAAAATATAGAGGGTATTGCATTCGCTTTTCCCGAAACAATCTCCTCAAATTTATGCTTAGATAATATTTCACTTCCTTTTCCTCTTTCCTATCTTTTTTTTTTTTTTTTTACATTCTTTCATTTTTTCCCTCTGCCTCGCCTCTGTTTTTTTCTCCTTCTGTCATACCCTCTTTTTGGATTCTCCCTCTTCCCCATTGTCTTCTTTCCTGTTAATGAACCCTCTTCTTGTCACCATCTTCCTCACCGCTGTATTCTCCTCTTTCAGTCTTATCATTTTCTAGTCTCCGGCTTCCTTTCCCCCCAATCCCCGTCTCCTCCTCATGCTATCGTTTCATCTTGTCGACCATTTCCTCTGCTTCATCTTCTCGTGTTATCGTTCCCTCTTCTTTTCACCTTCGTCTCCTCTGCCTTCTATCTCTCCTTATCATTCTGCCCTTTTCCTCTATCCATACTTCTCTTGCCCATCTTTCTGCATGTCGTCTTCTTCCTTTCCTTTATCATCTTTAATTAGTCTCCTTGTTACCTCTCTATCTTCTCCTACCATTGTCCCCTTTTCTTGTCATCGTCCCTTCTTCTACCTAGTCCCTCCCTATCGTCATCTCCTTTTCACCTTCTTCCTTCCCTCCGTCATCTCTTTCTGCTATCCTCTCTTCCCCTCTTCTCGTTACCTTTCTCCTTTGCCTAGTTTTCCTGCTTTCGTCCCCCACTCCTCGTTCCCTTGTTTCCATGCACTCCTCCCCTCTCTGTCCCCAACAACTTCTAAAGCCTCCAATCATTAAACTTAGGTCATTATCCTTCTGTACTGACACACACACACACACACACACACACACATACACACACACACACACACATACAGGAACTTGAACAATAAATTACACAAGACATATTCAATATGTTAAAGCACTTACTTCTTCTTACACCTTTCCCTCCCCACCCCACACACGTCAGTTCTATTGACTGAAGATGAGCAGAGTAACGATCCAACCAGACACGTAAAAAGTTAATCTTGGAATTTTCTATTAAATGACAGTTTCTGTTATGTCATTGTCAGTAGGTATCGCTGGCCAAAGATTTGAACTCGTTTTTCATAAAGATATTTTATAGAAATGACTTGTATACATGCAGAGTGGATGAATTAACAAGAAAGTTTACAGTGCAGTGCTGCAGTGAAAGAAACTGTCACAACAACTAGTCTTGCAATATGTTTCCCGTTATTGTAATCATCGGAGAAGTGACTTTCCGGAAATCCATGAGAAATTTTTTAGGAATTACATTGTGTGTGTGTGTGGGTTTAGAACCAAAGACATTTACATTCTTTGCACGCTTCTTGGTATTTCGTCCTTCATTCTTAATATAATCATTTTTCTTTTTGTTGTTCCTATAACTAAGTTTCACACCAGTGTTTCATGATATCCATCCATCCATCACCCAGTCCCTCATTGTAGGAGCGAAGAAACTCTGAGCCAAGCTGTACAGTCCGACCTTATTGGCGTGTGATCGGTTAATTACTCTGATTGGCATTATAGAAGATATTAATCCCAGTTCTCTCTCGTATATATAGGCCTTATCGGGTTGGAACACCTTTACATACCAAACCGCCAGGGATTTACTGTTGGCTAAATGGTTATCACTCAATGCAGTCGCTCAGTCCAGAGTAACCAGAAGATAGCACTGTTATGACTACAGCAAATGAATGGTGAACGGCGTTATTTACCTCTACTACGCTGTGACAGTGTTGGAGAGCAAGGTCCCGGTTCACGACCACAAGTAGACTGTTTCTTCACAGAGAAACTCCTTCATGATATGATGCATCTAAATCATAATTGAAGCATCCTTCAATAACACTTTTGAAAATGTTTCATTCCGTGAATGAAAGCCGACCCTCAACAAAGGAGTTTTAACATTCATATGTAATGATGGAAGCTATATCAACTGAGAGGCTCCATTTGTTAATATTTGTAAAGATCATTGACCTTCCTACCATTGCATACTGTATTTTCAATTACTCCCGTGCTTTAGATATTTCAAATACCGTCTACGACAAAGTTGGTTTAAAGTAACTGAATCCAGATTTGCAATACCAAGATGAGAACGGCTTTTTTGTCACTACAAGTTCATCGTAAAATTTGTTTATAAAGTGGGAAGAAAAGTGTTTAACAGTGATACTCGTATCATCTCGAAATAAAAAACAAAAAAATCTCTTTTTTTTTTATTCACTTGTGATACTGTCTACCTTTTGTTCGTTTCTGGAAAATCATATCGGTGTTACAGGATAATGTTGTGAATTTAATCTGCAAGAGGGATACATGAAGCTTTCTTGTAGTGGAGTCCAGACAAGCGTCTTGGTTGTCTGTACAGTACGTTGCTAGCGTACTCTTTCATGTATGCATCTAAGTTATACCCTATATATTATATATTATAAATCTATCTCTCGATCAGTGTGTGTGTTGTACAGTACATGGTGTGTGAAAATGGTTGATGTCATTTCATAATTTTAAAACGAAGAGATGATCTGAGCTAAAGATACTGGAAACAATGAAGTAACATGCCGAGCAAGTCTTTAAATATTTGTAGACGTCAAAGTTACATGTTTCTGTGCACTCTCTAGGCGGGGAAAAAAAAAAAAAAGATCTTGGATGAGTCATTTAGTTTTGGTGCATGAGGACTTAGTGATGGATATTTCATGATTTTTTTACAGCCATTTCATTTACCTATACCAGAATGATAAGAGCTTTAAATCAGAAACATTCAGCTTCATTTAAGATTTCTGCATGAGAATGAAGCAAGCATTCAACCAACAATCAATTTTAACCCAAACACCGGTCCCTGTCTTGCTCTACAGGGTCTATAGTGGAAGCACTTCACTGTATGTAGTGATTCTTTATATCCATGCACATCCTCTGGAAAATTTGTGTAATCTCTGATTTGTAACTAGATTCATTCCTGCGCAGGTGATTTGTATGGATACAACAAAAAAAACCTGATGAAATACTGATCACACACTGCCTTTGCGTGGCCAGTCCTATGGTAGCAATCATTAGGATCATTGAAAGTTTGCGTTCAAGATACTGAACAAAAAAGCAAGCTCAACACCTACAAAGTCTATAGTTTTTCGCCATATTATTAATATCATCTTTTACAGTGCGCTTACCTAATTTTTTGTTATAACACGAAATTGTCGGCCTTTTCATGTACTCATTATTCACTAGTTGACTATCAACATTAAAACACACATGACTCACTCAGAGTATATTTAAGTCCAATCATAAAGATATTAGTCGAACCCATACCTTCACTTCAGACTACACATGGAAGTGCCTGATAAAAGTAGGCCTTCAGTGAATGCAGCGTAAAGATGAAAATGAGATATGATAGATCTCATTTTTCTCATGGTAACATCAGTTGAGTGCTAAACGCTGATATAGAGATCAAATTAGCTTAGCCCCAGTTCATCTATTTCTTTGTCTCTATAATACCTATCTGCCCCTTTATACACCCGTATGTGTAAATATTTCTTATTTTATAAGCGATCCACCTAAAACACCACAAAAATCAACATATAAACCATCTACGCCTTCTATTTTATCTTCCTCTTTGTGTTATCAGATTTTCACAAAACCTCATTATCCCACTGTTATTTTGACTCCACGCTTCTGTCTCTCTCCTCTCTTTTCTGATCCCTTCCCTCGCACATCATTCTCTCTTGTAACTCATCCTTCGAATACAGTCCCTCATTTTATTTCTTCCCTGGCATGCCTCCCATTCCCACCCCATTTTTCTCTGTCCCATGCATCTCCACACCATTTCTCTGTCCTCGTCCACTTCATTCTTTCTTTCTCCTTTTTCGCCTTGTTTTCTTCCAACACCGACCCCCATCAACACCTCATAGCTTGTCCTTTTCACTGCCACATCTCCCACCCTCACCATCCCTCCTCCTCCCCTTCTTTTTCTCCCCTACCCTCTCGCTCTCTCTCCCCTCCTCCCCTGTCACAACTCCCCTGTCAGCCCTCACGCAACCTCCCCACGCAGGGCCACACGTGCACTCACACCTGCCCATTTCTCTCTCAATGTCTCCAGCTCCCCCTCCTCTCCCCTCCCCTTCTTCCACACCTCCACCCTATTCTCAATGTCCCTAACTGCCCCTTCCCTACTCCCCATCCTCTGAACTCTGTCCCTTCTTATCCACATAATATTTTCCTCCTATTTTTTATCTTGCTCCGTTTTACTTCCACCACTTCCATTTTCTTTCATATTCACTCCCATTTTACTACCACACCACTCAATTACCTCTGACCCTCCCACCCCTGCCCTTCTCGTCCATTCCATCTTCTCACTTTCCTTTCCTCCCTCCCTCCTCATAATTTTCTTTGCTCCACCGATTTCTTCCTTCCCACTTCTTCATCATTCATTCTTACCCATCGGGAAGACAGATGAAAATGAGATTGTGGCGGTTCGTGTTTAGGAGAGGACTGGGGCTTTGACAAAAAAAAAAAAAAGTTGTTACCTTAATGACCACTGTATATTTGACGGGCAAGACTCTACACCTTCTTGCTGTCCTTTGCTTTCCTTCTCTATTGCACAGTTCCCTCTCAAACCTTGCTTTTCTGCAACACTTAAGTCTGAAAACATTCTTCTTCCTCCTCCTACCTTCACTGTTACATGCAGAATGAAAGAGGACAAAAAAATATGGAAAGGAAAGGAGTAGACAAGAGAGGGAAATGACAGTGCAAGGGAAGGGATGACGGATCTGAAGAATGAAGGCCAAACTTTACACTTAAGATGGAGGAGAACACTCTGAGTCAAATAATCCTCTCAGAGTTCCTTCGTAATTTTTCTGTCTTATTACGTTATGTTTTTTTCTTTATGCAAGGAAGAAGGAACCAAAGGCCACAGGCCTGCATACTGTTCCTTCCAAGAAAAAGCAAAAATAATACAAAAGAGGGCCAAATTCAAGATCCGTTCATTTCGAGATGCCTGGACACACTGCGTTTGAAAGACTGGAGATCATAGGAAGTAGGAAATACAGACAGAGGAAGACAGTTCTAGAGCTGACCAGTTGCATAAATGAAGGACTGGGAGTAACGGTTAACTCTTGCATTAGAGAGTTGGACAGAAAAGGGATGAGAATTTGTTGCTAGACGGGTACTACGTGCCCGTCGTAGAGGTGGAGGGATGCAAGCAGACAGTTCAGAGGAACAGTGACCGTTGAAGTAGCGACAGAAGAGAGATAAAGATATGTGAGGCCTCTAAAGTTTTTTCTCCTTTTCTGCACGAATGCAAGCCTCTCTCCTAATTTATTGAGCTTACTGTATATTAACATGTCGGTCTCAACTGTCAATGGCAATATATCATCATCATCACCATCATCATCATTCTGTCCTTTCCCTACCACTATAAATGGAAACCAGAAACTGTACCTATTTTTTTTTATTAATATTGTTAACCTCTATTAATATGTAAGTTTTCATTTACAAGGACAGCAACAACTGAACACAGTCATACCAAAATCAGCTAAAGGTGTTTAAAGATGTTCCGCTGCAGTAGTGCATCATACTGAGTTTTTCAAATACCTTTACTTATCTATATCTGTCCGAATTCTATCTGCTTTTTCGCTGTAGCTTTTTTTGCCCGGCTGTTTGAAAATTTGCAGTAGGTTCGAACAGTCTGCCACAAAAAAAGTATAGGTTAATAATACAGATGCAAAGATAATTGTCACTATCTCAGCAATGACACTGACAATCAAACGCGACACTTCAAAACTTTGGAAATATCTCATCAATTTTTTTTTCGAATTTGGCGAAAATGTCTGCGTTCAGGTCGAAAAATTCTGTTGTGTTCTCAAGTACTTGTATTTTCTTCCTTTTTCCCACCTATCTTCAACAACACTTTTTACGACCTGCACTTCAAATAGCCATCTGTGTATTTTGGTCTTATCCAGAACCCATAACACAGGGGATAATGCAACGTCCTCTCTGGAACAAAAGTTTCGAGACTCAAATGCCTAAACCCACTTATCTCGAGAACGTCATTCATATTTTATTCCTGCTGCTGTCAAACAATTTTATGCAGCTTAGAGCTTTATGAACTGGAGAGCTTCGAGACAATCTTCAGCAATTTCTTCAGCACGAAAAACTGCAATTATGAAGTCATCTGAAGGTACCCATTATACGGAATAATACTTCCTCTTTTGATGGGAATAATTTTTCAAAATATATAATAATACTATACATTATGTGCCTGAATCTCTGACAATTCAAGGATTCCCCGTGGAGATAAAAATCGTATGGCGGTGGATAAAATAATATTCACAACGCGTCAGGCGGTTATGGGTTTGATCCTCACCAATATCAAGGGAACGAGTTACTATGCACTTAATGGGAATCATTCGAATAATCGGAGAAGGGTAAAGTATAAGTAAGTGTCGATCACAGCAGGAGAGGATTGCGTTATGTTATTCACTACGATAAGGGTAGGAGGAGTACCACCTTCCAAAAGCCTGACACACGTCGTTCAGAACCCCGCTCTCCTGATAATCCACATTCACAAATCGTCGCTAATTGTATTCTTTACTTCTATTCTGTGATCATCCTCAACTTTCGAACATGTGTATGCGTATGTGTGTGTGTGTGTGTGTGTGTGTGTGTGTGTGTGTGTGATCTACAGGCTGTTGAGTGATCGTGACTAATGGGCCCCAGGTCAGTTTAGTTCCCAGTCCCTTCTGCCACCTCTCACTGTCCATCGTCATCATTAACTCCAATACCCCATCACTCTTCTCTCACAGGTCTCTCTTGCGTGTACTCTCTGCTTCCTGACCTTTATCTCATCTCTGCCTGTTTTTATCCACCTCTCTTTACCCCTTTCGCATCCCGTAAAACACTCCCTGTCCATAACTCTCACCAGAAACTGTGGAAGGAAAATATTTGCATCTCTAATTAGGCTTCACAACTCATCTTGTTTTACGAGATACTGACAGTGTGCGCTGATCCTAGTTTCTCCCCATTGCGCAATTGTGTGTTTATTCTCCACTCCTAAACTCTGAATCTGCTCCTACGCTATTCCTCTTTGCATAAATCCATGAGAAGATGAACACGTTTTAACATATACACATGTGCTGGCCGCGCGCTCGCGCTCTCTCTCTCTCTCACACACACACATACACACACACACACACAAATACACACACAAACACACACACACAAACATGTACCATTCCCCTTATATGTATGTATTATGCCCGTTATGTATATGTATATATGCCCCCCCACTTTGTGCCCCCACTGTATCCTAGAACTGCAGACGTCATCAGCGTTCCCAGGTTTGACCAGCCAACTCGAAACATATGTACAGTCAGTCGAGGGCTACCTTCTATTCGGGCAGCATCTTATCTCCGTGCTCCACAATTAAAGGCAGTAAATAGCTACTCCAGGACTTTCCTTCCACCATCAAAAGGGTGTGCTAAACAAACAAACACACACACACACATACACACACACACACATAAACACACACACACACACACACACACACACACACACACACACACACTT
>JAGKTI010016439.1:0-14754 GCA_018397915.1 Birgus latro
TTTTTTTATCCAGAAGAGGTAGATGCTACCCTCATCAACATCATAAGCGTGAGAAGCCGTGCCCTCTATTTCAGTCATTTTGTTTAGCCTAGGATGAGACTTTTGCAACCACCAACTCTTTGGTGCTGGAGAGGAACGCCTTCACGTGGTGGCACCGATATACCAGCCAACTCCACTACGTGGCTATACAAACTTCCCTATCTCCTTCCCTATCCCTCAAAAGGTGGATGGAGGACTGCGGCAGAAGGGTCACTCTACAGTCCACCGGGTTCACGTTCAGATGAGCCTTGGCCGACAAAAACATCAACTCCTTCACAAAAAGAGATATCCCCTGGGTTGAATACAATGGTCAGAGGACTGATGAGTCAAAACGGACCTCTAGTGGAATTATTAAGGGAAGTAATTCAACCCTTCAAGGCGCGTATTCGCTTCGGTTAAGGAAGCTCCTTAACACCTCTTCCTAAGCGACTCATTATGCATAAGACTCCTTAGTACTCTCTTCTGTGTCATTTAAATAATTTAAATACAACCACTTTCGGCATTAATAACATGCAGAGTAATGCTGACCAGCCGTATCCAAAAATAAACCGCTAAGGAAGAGATGCTAGGGAGCTTCCGTCCCGACGACAATACAGATCAAAGTTCTAAATGGTCCTCATTGGGGAATAATAATCATCCGAAGGTGGCAATTACATTAGGGAAAAGACGTCCTTGGGCTGAGCGGGTCCATCTACCAACGAAATAAAATAGCTACACTGCAATGACGTATTAGTTTATTCTTGCTCCTACCAGACGATTTTGTTCAGCTTACAGTACGAACTTCAGCTTTCCTCAACCCCTTTACTGCACTGGAAGCTCTCCTAAAACTGAATTAAACCGTCCGAAAACAGCGAGAAAAAAAAAACAGCGAAAAATCATCCTACTTAAGGTGTTGTAAATATCCATCATTCATAGGAAAACATGAGTGCCTAACAAATTCTCGAAACTGTAAGCTTTTCTTTACAACGAAGGAGCGAATTTCAAGTGGCATTGGGGATATTATAACACCTCTCCGTTAGCGATTTATATTGCACATTACAGCTCGGTATTTTTGTTATAGGTTATTGATGCAAACTATGTTGTTATTAACGTTTTTTAAGTAACGTAAAGGGATTGTTTAGACGTACTGTGCAAAATATCTCGCTATATAATTGATCTTACGAAGACTTCTCCATATTCTGAGTGGCATTGTTGGCTCCGTAGCACCTTTTTTTTTTTTTCAGCGAATTATTCTGCGCCTTGCACTTCAGTATCCTGTTGTATGTCATTCATGCAAAGTATGTTGATATACAAACTACGTAAACACCAGAGAGAAAAATGTTCAGGTGTAATATGCAAAATAAATCGCTTAGGAAGAGGTGCTAGCAAGCGTCCAGTGCGTGTTAGAATGCGACCCTATTACAGCCTATATTGGTATTGTTTTTACCGACCTCCACCCGACGACGTACAGGCAACAAAAAAGTATCGCACACCTGGGGTACGATGGAGGTGAAAATGACCGAGTTTTGTAGGACACACCTGAACCTATTAACCTAGTCTCTTAAAAAACACAGCACCCAAAATGTGAACTTCTGTGCCATTTCGAGTCCTAATGATCACCAAGGATAATATTTGCACTTATAATCACAGGGTGCTCCATGTATCACTATGCTTCGTCCATGTTTCACAATGATACCGGCGGTAAGGTGTGCCATAATTTTTAGTTTTTTTCTGAATTACGTTTTCCTTTGTTCTGGCTACCGAACTGAATATTAATTATCCTGTCCTCTTGTCATATCGGAACCGAAGGGGCCCGGGGCTTGGCACCTTAGTAGCAACATTTAAGGCAAGGGTGATCAGCCACGCCTCTCCCTGAGGAGCATTATTTCAGCAATAACCCCAACAATTTCACAGACGCCAACCCTTACGGACCTCATCCATTATGATCGCCTTATTCCACTAGTACACCAGACGTCCATTTGCATATATCGTTTCCTAGATTACAGAAATTGTTCGGCGTGTCACTCATTGTAGAGTCACTTGAAGGTTCCATTCGAGTGGGTGAATCGTGAATGCCACTACCTACCACGAACCGTAGTGTAGATAACTGTAAGGGACACCCCTTGTATTGAAGAGGTTGAGGACGATAATATTTAACCACACCAGTTCGATGTGACTCGCCTCAGTTGATTAAAATTATCAGAAAATAGCAAAAATAATATTAAACTGGATGAAAGGGTTAAAACTGGAATATTCTATAAGATAACAAAGATATAAAATGACAGTCAGAATTTATTTTATTATTATTATTATTCTTGATAGGAAAGCATCTTGAGGTGAAAAGGATAGAAGCAGCTTCGTTGTATTCATTAGCACAATTAATGGATATTTTATTCATACTGTAGGTAGACGATTTTACTGTGCGGATAAAACGCTTTTAGTCGGTGTCAGGGATATGACCTACAGTAAAGGTTGCTGTTGTGGTGGCCCCAGGATTGTCCGAGACGTGAACCCAGTAAAGTGGAAGCTGAAGTTGCCCTTTCCGTGCAGTCTACTATCTTCTTTCGGGGTCGCGAGAGAGGACAAAGGAACGTTTGTATAATCCGGCAGTGGAGCCGACCAGTTATATCGGTGCTACCAAATGAGAGTGTGCCTTATTTGCACCCGAGGTGGTGGAATTACCTAAAATTACGGTTAATAGCATCTTGATTCCTTCAGTGAGAGAACATCCTTTATATTAAATCTCTAATGCTATCAGCTTATTTTAATCAGTTTAGGAGAGCACCCTAATAGTAAGAAGGCTGATGAAGAATATAATTACGTCCTTCCTCTACTTGGAAAATTCTGGTGATGGTAAGAATATGATATAAAAAATCTTCGTACTTATGAGGCCGTGTTCTCGTGGGCTTAGGCGGCTTTCCATAACATTTTGTACATTACACGCAACATTATCTTGTAAGCTGGCATTTCTTCTGTAGCAACAGTATTTGCATAAGTAATAAAAAAATCGTATTCAGTTTGCATATGCAAATATAAACTAATAGAAGAGAGGTGTTGGTGCTTGAGATTTCATTTGGTGGCATCAGTAGAACCGGGTGACTAACTACCCGGTTATATGAACGTCCCTTAAATACTTCCCCATTCCCCGAGCATATGACAGTGGCCTGCAAGACAAGGACAACTTAGACACCTTAAGTTTCCAGTCCACGAGGTTCACTTTCAGATAAGGATAGTCCCCAAAAAACAACAGCAAAAAAGTAGTGTTACAGAACCTGCGCCTTTAGTGAGAATACGGCCATCTTTCGGTAATTCTCTGAAATTGGATGCTTTCAATTTGAATTTCAATAGAAATTTCCCATTCCATAGGCGTCTTTTACTTTGTATTCTTTCTACCGACCAAATTATGATTTTATTCATCAAAGGAAAGACCTCTCAGTGATTAGATTGGCTAAATCTTTATTAAACTTCCAAACACCCTGATGATACATTGTTTCGTATCATCCCACGTACCAGAAAGTGGCCCTTGTTCAGTATGATCCTCCTTGGTTCTCAATATAGTTTTTTTTCTCCAAATTTCACTAAAATACATTGAAACTGAACATAAATCGTGCAAAACAAATGGCAGATAATTCATTCCAGCCATGTGCCATACAAAGTTCCTGCATTAAGTAGCCATGGCTGCCTAGTTGACTGGAACAGTTGCCATGATGCCGCCTTCTTATATTCTTGGAATGATTTTGTTTTCTATCGACGCCTTTGGTAAGTCTGCGGCTTACCTGAACAGTGATATTATTACAGATTCCACCTGGTACTCATTAACAGTTCAAAGTAGCATAAAACTTAGGCAATCAAGGATCTTGGCAGCATCTTGGCCATGACTGAATGAGTGTGTGAACACTTCAGCCATATTCTCGTATAGTTCATATTTTTCAGACTGTTCACTTCCGGACTGTTTTCACAACTATCTTATTTTCCTGGGAGTCGAAACACTCTTTTTGAAGTATGTATTTGCAGCTGAGAGAGATTATTATCCATGTCAGAGAATATTTCGTATGTTTGTGAAATCATTTTCGTGCCAGAGTTTGCTGATTCACCATATTCATACTGGAGAAGACAAGGTTCTTTATTCTCAAACAGTCAAGAATCAATGCACGTGTATAGTAGTATGACACTGCAGTTCTCTCTCTCTGTTTCAATATAGTCCTAGTGAAGGCTCCAAATTTGCATAGTATATATTATAAATTTTTGCCAAAACTATGATAACATACCCATTTAAACTATTTTACTCTTGTAAACCGTTCTGAAGTAAAACTGTAGGAGCTCATTATTATGAAGAGAAATTCCAGGTAGCGAAACAATATTACGCAAGTACGGTATTGAAATTTGTCACTAACCCCGATAAAAAACAGTACTGTTAATAATCTATATGCTCGACTTCAGTATTAACCTCATGGCATGGCAAAGAGGCAGTAATGTTGTTCCTAGACTGAAGTGAACTGAGAGAGTAGAGAGTAGCAAGAGCGTGACAATAAGTCAGAAGAGTTGGAACGTGAAGGGACGAGTGACTGGCTACTTTCCATTCAGGCCAGGGAAATCTTCATAATTCTATTCCTGTCATCTCCTGGCGATTTTATCAAGTTCTGGAGAGACTTTTTAAACTTGAGGAGTCAGTTACAGCCTTCTTATCTCCTTTACAAATAGGAAGTCTTTTCTAAGTTGAATAAAATCGTTTAGCATTAGCAAGAATAAACTAGAAAATAATATATCGGACTAAAGTGATAGAATGCCTGAAATGATTAGATTTCATCAGCGATCCATATGCTTCTGATAGAGAATTGTAGGATTCGGTGGTGGAAAGCCGGGAAATCACTTTCTAACACCCCATTTCTTTATCTTCGTATCACTTTTCAAGCCGACGTAAAAACACACTACTTTCAGCTGATAAATCATATCTTGTTGCTCAATCCCATATTATATGCGGAAAAAAAGCTGTTACTTGTAGATGCAGAATTAGTTTAATCTGTCATCGAATTTAATAATACATTATTACCATATCCTAACTCATAACTTTGACGCTGAATGAAATTACTTGGAGATGAGCAAAGAAAAATAAAAAAAAAAAGTCATTGTATTGAGTTGAGTGTAACAACACCTGTACTCTTGAAGGCACACCATTTACACTGTAACGATTACTTTCCAACAACTATAATCACTGTACATCTTGACAGACAGAGACAGAGAGGAGATGGAAAGACGAGTGAGCAGGGGGAAAACAGTGACGGCGAATCGAAAGCTCATCATCTGGTTACAGCTGGCAGGTCAGTCGGCAAGGGAGATTGCCCTTGAGACAGGGTCCAGCCTTTCCACCGTTTACCGCTGGATCCGACGATGGAAGAGGGAAGGAACACTGGCCCTGCATCCTTACTACAGGCGTCGAGCCTCTCCGGTCGTGTCCTGGAATATGAGCACATCACCAGCATTCAGTATCGTTCAGCACAGTTATAAACCAGGAGCTGTACAGGCGTTTTATAGTTCGGGAAATCACTTTTAACCCAGTTTCCAGTTTTTATCGGACCTCTTCCTTTGTGATTTTACTGCTGGTTCTGTTCTGGCAGACTGAATGAAAACTGTCCCAAATGAACATTTCTAAATGCGCTCTGGAACAGCATAACACCTAAAGATTCAAATCCCTATAGCAACTGTCAAATTTCTCCATGTTTTGCTCGGAGCAGCAGCACATCAGCAGTTTCTAGTATCTTTAAGTTCAAACTTTGACCAGGAGTGTGGCTGATATTTCATACCTCACGAAGTCTCCAGTGTTAATTCAGGTTCTATATTTACCGATAAATTCAGTCAGTGGTAGCCTATGGTTGAAACACACACTCTGAATCCCTCCCTAATTCAAACTTTTCCAGTCGTATTCCATGTGAGCAACATATCAATGGTTTTCAGTCTTCAGTTCAGACATGAACCTCTTGGATTGTGAATTAAAGCAGCAATACATGAAGGACCTTCATTGGCATGTACTCTAAACCAGGAGGTATACAGGCGTTTTATACTGCTGGAAGTCACCATTTATGCCGCAGTACATATCCATCCAGCCACAATTGAAATAGTAATCTCAGCAATAAGTGCATCCCAACAAGTAGAATGTTTTCGTGCAGTGTTTAAAACTAAAAGTGTTTCTGCCATCGTGTGTTTAATGTTATATGGCTGTACATTCGAGATATCCGAGTATAAGAATTTGTATAATGCCATCCGCCCAAATAAAACGTAAGAAAACTGATATACAAACCAGAAATGAATAACGAGCATTTTTAATAGTCCGTTAAAGGCTACATTACGTCTTCTTATGACAGTTAAACATTTTGTTTTAAGGTAGCTCCGTCACTAATAGAAAAATGTTGATCAGACGTTCCTTAAATATGGGATGTTGCTCTTACGATACAGTATAGAAAATAAAATGGACGAGTTAAATGCATGGAAAAGACACTATTGCATTTTTTTTTATACTTATTTATTTATTTTTTGTGAGTGAATTCCTTGTTCGAGTTTCAGGTGCTCGGTGGCGTGACCAGGTCACCCAAAATACCTTTGGCTACCCAGTGGTCATCCCAGTATTACGGCAAAATACCTTTGAATACGCATTGAGAAGAGAAGATCTCCTTGGTCCACCTCATTATTAGCCTTGGCAACTCCCGAGCGACTATACTATATAAAAAAAAAAAAAGTCCCCTTCGCAACTTAGAATAAGAACTTTAGTATAATTTGTTGTTAAATACAAGCCTTTTTTCTCTCAGTCCCTTTGCGTTTATTGTACACCCAGTTTGATGTGTTATGATTTTTGTGAGGTGTCTGCACGCAACAGGAAGCAGACCCATGAACAGTAGCCTTAGAAGTCTTCTAGAGTTTGTTCTTGATGCAGCAATACACTGCCTTATAAAAGTTAATGTATGTGCTGTAAGTAAATATGTATGTAATACCTGTGTACTAACTGTGGTATGACTGGTTGGTTGGTATAGATTCGTCCACCTTTGAAATGAAGAGTGAACACGGGCATTGGTATGACTTCTTAGCATCTAATTTATGTGAAGCGCCTGACAGGTATGAACTAGAAACCCATCTCTTATCTTCTTCAACCTGCAATTATTACTCCATTGCGATCCCGCATATGTATATTTTGTTATCTAAATCTAGATACTTAGATAGATAGGTAGATAGATAGACATTCAGACAGACAGACATATTTATAGCTCTAACATGATTAGGTATAAGGATTTTCTCGTTGAAATGTAATTTTGTATACTTTTATTTTGAATTATATCTGTGTTACAAGAATACTTATAAAACCGTCATCCCCTCTGCATTTTCATATTTTGTTATGGACATTAATGATGGCAGCCTCTTCATAAATGTTTTATTTTCAGTATAGAGTGGCCTCAAAATACAGTTACCATTGTGGCATTTAATGCTGTAAGTGAGTAAAGGAGTCCATAGCTTCTCATTCAGTGACTGGCTGAGATAGCTGTCATCATGTTAAGTTATCGGGAGAGTGTGGCAAGCCTGAACTTCCTTTAGAATGAATAACCATCATGGTTACCCGAACGACTGCATGGTCATACAACCTTTTATTGCTGGCTTTGAAACCCTTAAATGTTTCTGCATCTTATTTTGATATAAAGAATCGTCTTGCTTGCTATCTACCCTCATTTTTAACAAAGCATTATTATAAAAATAATATATGAAGAAACATGGTAATTTTTACTTGTGGATGATGCAAATACAGACACAGAATATTAGGTGTTTGATGATCTCAGTGTTAAAGGAAGATGACAATAGAATTTTTATATTTACATTGCAATTACTCAACCCAAGTACATGTGTTTTAACATTTTTACCCGTCCCCCCCCCGGAGGCGCTCTGGGACGGGTATTGTTTTCACTCGGCTTGTATGTTTGTTTATCCGTCTGTCTGTCTGTCTGTTAATAATCATGCACGAAAACTACTGGTGTGATTTTGATTAATATTACAGGGATGGTGGCTATGACGTTCTGATCACTTGATTAAAGTTTGGAACCAATTGGACCAAGGCCCAGGCTGTAAGCGCAGAAATGCAAGAGAGAGAGAAAAAATCGTTTTCTTGCCATAACTCACTTCAAAATCGTTTTTTTTTTTTTTACATGTGCGACTTTGGGCAAAGGCTTCAGGGCCTATTCCCAAGTCCCAGTTGTCCTCCTTGGGGCCCAGTAGTCCTCCTACATCTGCACGTCACCACTTCGGCGCTAACACCCACCATCCATATTGAATACATGCTAGGGCTGTCTCATACAGGACTGGTGTACTGGTATTAGCGGGGGTACTTTTATGACATGTCGGCGCGTCATCTGGTAGATCAGAAAAGTCTGCTTTTTAAGAAATTCAAATCCTTAAACAGTTCCATGCCCAAGCCGGGATTCGAACTGGGTCCATAAGGACAGCAGGCCGCTTCTCAACCAATTCTGCCACCGTCATATCGACATGAAACCAAAATCTAAAGGTGATCTTTCAAATCTGCATCGTGTAACATGCCGTCTTACATCAGGGGATCATCCATCACTTAGCGGTAGGAGGGGTCAATGTAAGGTGGGTCGAGCCAAAAATTTCAAATGGACATAAAATCGTAAAATTTTCACCCGATTTACTCCAAATTTGGTATGTAACATCTCTGACTAGATATCCTGTTGTGTTTATACGTCAGCATGCCGGGGACGGGTTTGCTGTGCCTTGGCACCGCTTCTTGTATTATCTGGGTCATGGCCCTAATTTTACATTTCTTTTATTATTATCATTATTCACTGACTGTAAATAATGAAAAAAAATATTAAAACTTGCCATGGTGCTTGGCATTATTTCTAAGATATGCCTGAGGTACTGTTATTAAAGAAATAAATTTCAAGGAAGTGGCGTAAGCATTTTCCTATGCACAAACACTGTTTCCTTGCTCGTTGTTGTTGCTGGGGAGCTCAGAAGACGTCGACTGGGATATAACGTGTGGGGGAGCATCTCGCAGGATAATTTGGCTGGCTCCACGGTAGTGTGGTGGTTTAGTTGTTGGTTGGACGCTGCAATTGCGTCTCTCCAAGTGATTCTGCTTTCTCCCTTCTCCTTATATCCCCTTCACTGTCTCCATTACCTTTTATATGTCTTGTTGTCCTAATGTTCCCTCTTCCTTCTCATTTCTCCTTCCCTGTCTATCCTTTCTTTGGCATTATGTGGTGTAGAGTTGTTCACTTTCATCAAAATTCTAGTCGACTGCCCTTACGTTGTTGCAACAAGGAAAACTGGACTCCTCCCGTTCACTGTACATCTGGCAAATTTTAGGGGCCATGGTGACTGGATACCATCCCAGTGTGCGGACCTCTGCAGAGGCGAGGCTTACTACTGGGTTGCATTTGCGAATCTGGGAGTGCTGTGGCATTAATGAAGGACTCTCGGCCATCGTCTGCTAGCCAAGCTTTCTGACATGGGACGACTCCGGCTCCTCTTCCTGCTGCTTAACAGATTCTCACTACTTATTCTAAACCTCTATTCACCCCAACTGTTTCCTCACATTTAACTACACCAGCTTCCACATCACGACCTATCACGTCCACGATTCCGTCCACCTGTTCCTCTTTTTCTTCTTCTAGAAAGACATTCGAACCTCTTTTGCTTCCACCCAATATTATTTCTACCTTACGGTTTTCGGTTTCCTTGTCTGGCCTTCAGCCTTCTTTGCTACTCACTAACCCTTCCTTAACCACATCACTCATTGGGCCTAAGATGTAATCCCAGTTTTTTTTAACATCACTCATACAGATAACCTCACCCTTCATCTCTCTTCGGTTCACCAAGTAGGCACTGACGTCACGTCCTCTGTGTGACCTAATGGCTTTCATCCCCACAGAGTGCTAAATGAAGCCCAAGCTGAAAATAAATCTTTGGTGGATCCCTCTGGTAATTTCCTGTCAGTCTCTCCAGATGCCCAGTTAAGTTTCGCTACAGGCACTGTACGTCGTCCAGCACCTTTGTCCACTGGTAACCTTTGTTTTGCTGACTGTTGATAATATTCGCCTCATTCTTTCCAAACAATAACACCCACTTTCCCTGTCAATTGTTTTATTATCAAACCCGTGGACGCCGCTAACAGCCAGCCAATATCGCCAAAACAGTAATTGATTTTCGTAATCTTCCCCTTCTGTCATCATCGAGGGCAGTATCCTCCCTGTTGAAGAATATGTTTCTCCCCTTCGCCAATGTTTTAGCCACCTAGCCAAGTATTGCTGATCGCAGGCTGTCTCTCCCAACTTTGCTCAGGCAGGACTCTCTTCCTCTGCCTTACTTCAAGCATCCTATATCGCCGAACTGTAAAGGTCAACATACAACGTCCCGCAGAAAACACCCAGACACCCAGACTACATTTTTGAGACAGTCGTGTCTTGTATTCACTGAAATACTGGGCTTTCCCTTCAAGAAGTCCATCGCCAAGCACGTAGCTTACGTCACTCTTCAAGTATCTATGTGCACGTGGCCCGTACTATTCCTGTTATGTCACATGTCTCCTGCTCTTCCAGTGACACCATCAGTATCTGTCTCCAATTCTTTCGCTGCTTCTGTGTCCCTCCCTTATTCCTATTTCTTTTTTTCCTCTCTTTTTATCTGTGTTCCTTCTACCCGAACTCCTTCTCATTCAGTATGTTCCCAGTCTTCTCCTCCCCCACCTTCTCCCCGTGAAGGCAAACGTTAATGTACCCTCGTGTCCTCCCCGTCTCGTATTCGTGGTCTCTCCCTTTCTCCCGCTACTGTCATGTCTCCCCAACTCTCCCACTCGTCCAAACAGCAGTGCCATGTAGATTTTTCACCGGTTTCCACTGAGCCTTTATCTTCTTCTGTGATAGTTGAATTCTCGCAGAGTCTCATTAATAACTTTCACTCTACATCTCTTGCCCACCCTTTTAACTGCAGAAATACTTTACCCTCCCTCCTCTGTCCCTCTTCCACCCCTTCCTTCTATCCCTCCTGAGCCTTCCTTTCTCCCTCCTTCTGTTTTCCTCTCTTCGACTCTCCAATGACCCTCCTCCTCCTCCATGATCACCACATACTCCCTGTCTTCTCCAGTCGTTTTCGGTTTTTTACTACCTCTACCTCCTGATTACTCTCGCTCATAATGCTGTAAACAACCACTGCATTCCACCTGGACTTGATTTTCTATTTATTTGTTATGGCTATTCTTCAGTAGAATGTCAGAGGAATCCGTACCCATCATACAGACCTCCATTTTCTTATTTCCTCTCACATAATCTTCTCTCTGTCCAGGAAACCTTTCTTCGTTCTCTCTAATTCTTCTTCTTGAATATACTTTTCGTGGATTCACTACTTCATATGACATCACCCTCCTTATCCGTATTTATGTTCCATTTTAAGTGCTTTGTACTTATTTTCCTATCCCTTTTACTTTTGCTCGTGTCTGTTTGCACTATCTGTTTCTCTCGTTCAGTCCATTTTGATTTTCCAGACTTCACCCTCCTTCATTCCCTTCCCATTCTTCTCCTAGGTGACTTAGAATGCCGGCATTCCTTGTGAGACGGCTCATCGATTAGCAGTAGGGCAGGTTAATTAAAACATTTCTTTTCTTATCGAGAGAGCTTCACGTTTAACACCTGCACCCCTACTCACTTCGACTTCCGCACTCGGTCCCTCTCTTGCCTAGATCTGTTTCTTTGTTCACTTTGGATTTCTCTGATTTTCTAGTCGTCGGTGATGAAAGACAATCTTTTAAGTAATCACTTTCGTCTTACTCTCACTCATACCTCTTTCTGTCCCGTTTGTTGTCCACCCTATTGATAGTTCCATGTTACTGATTGGGAGTTGTTTTATTCTCGTACTGTGCATTTTCATCCTACTTCCTCTTTTTCCTCACCACATGATATATTTTCCTTCATACTCACTCTAGATATAGGTGATGCCCTCGCTGCCATTCCCCGTGATATTTGATCATCAAGCGTGTTCCCTGATGCACTTCTGCTTATACTAGGACCTTTCATGTAAATCGTGCCGCTTTGAAAAACTTTCTTCGCAAGCGGACAGAGGGTTTCCTTTCACCTGACTGGCATGTAGCGATCCTCCACGCATTTCTTAAACCTGGTAAAACTGGTCACATTCCTCAAAATGACCATCCCATGGCCCTGACTAGTTGTTCATGCAAACTTCTTGAATGCAGGATCAATCATCGATTTACGTGGCACCTTCAATCCAGCTGTTTTCTTTTCCCCTTACAGTTTAGGAATCACCAAGCATCCAACACCTTTGATCCTCTCTTTCAACTAAAATATTGTATCCATATTGCCTTTTCACTTTGCTAAGCAGTCATTGCTTTTTTTTTTTTTTTTTTTTTGTCTCAGTGGGGTCACTGGCCACAGCCGAGGAGAGTCGTGCTCCCAGACTGGCTGGGGATTGGGAGCAGCAAAGACGTGTTTCGACAGGTAGTACAAGTCGAGGAGAAAAATGTCAGGGAAATCGTTAAGGGGGTGGACGGCTGTTTTTCATTCGAATGACCTTCAACCTGCTCACGAGTTCTGAAGATGCTTTTCTCCAGACCCACCGCTCAAGATAACTCTGTTTGGACAGAAGATGAACAGCTCACATCGGGGGCGAGTGAATTTTTGGCTCATCGTGATGCATTTGTCTGAACCTCCCACTGACAAGCTTTCATCGGCGGGCGTACAACCACTTACTGACCTCCCACCAACTCAGGATACCGTGCTTTCTCTAGAAGAAATCAAGAAGGCAGTGGATAGGTTGAGAATGGTAGAGCAGCTAGTGGTTGTTGCATCCTGGCTGAACCGATCAAAGCTGTGGAATAAGCACGGCAATAAATGCAGTCATAGCAGGAATCTGGTGAACTAATATCATTCCTCCTGACTGGATAAGGGGTTGGTTACTCCTCTCTAGAAAGGGAAAAGACCAATGCAATATTAGTAACTACCACTGTATTACAGTTCTCAGTGTACTGGGTAAGGTTCTTGCCCAGATCCTCCTGATGTGTGTCTGGGACCATTTACTAAAGTTTCAGAGGCCTGAACAACTTGGATTCACGCCCAAGAAGTCTACAGTTGATCTCATCTTAGCTCCTTAAGTATCAGCAAGGTCTGCTGGTAAAAAGGTGCTTCGTGGTATGTTGGGAGGCATTATGGGATCTCGGGTTACTCTATGGGATTCCCTCAGGGATAATCCGGCGACTGCTCCTCTGTCTTCAAACCCTACTGTCAACTGCGGAGGAGGAACATCTGAATTCTTCCCAGTAAGTACTCATACTGGGGTAAGATATTTTTGTGATCTAGTTTTCACGCTTTTCAACACATGCATAGATTGGGTACTTGGTCGAGCTGTGAGTCAAAGTCACTGTGGAGTGTCAATTGGCAATTTCAGCATTACTGCTCTTGACTTTGCTGATGATGCAGTTATGCTAGCAAAATTGCTGGAAATACTTTTGAGTGCCCTCACGACAATGCGAAGACATTGGGATTAAAGGTTTCCTAAGTCAAGGCTAAATTCCAGGCATTTGGTTTGTTGTTGGATGGTGCAGTTCAGTCTGTCCAAGCATATGGCAAGATTCGTTTGTTTTGGTAGTGTGGTAAATATCAATGGTAGGTCAGACTATAGGATTTCTCGTTGCATCAGTCTGTCCTATGGGAGTATGAATGCACTCAGCTCAGGTATTGAACGGTGCCGTTAGTTGTGTAGAAGGACGAAAATTCGCATCTTCAAGATTTGTGCTCACTGTCTTACTCTGTGGCTAAGAGACATGAACAATGAACAGTGACTTGAATTGGCGAATTGGCTCCTTTTGTGTTAATTGCCTTCGCAGGATCATGGGATATCAATGGAACGATCGTGTAGGTAATAAGTGACTACTCCGTGAGACTCAGTTGAGCTCTATTACCCACATGATACGTCAGTGCCAAATCCAGTTGTATGGGCACCTGGCCCGTTTTCCTTAGGCTGACCCTGCCCACAGGGTGATCTCTAAGAAAGTTTAACTCGAATGGAGGAGATGAAGGGGAAGGTGACGGATCTCATGGCTGGAGCAGGTTGACATTGATGTCGAGAGATACTTAGAAGGAGAAGAGTTGCTGCCTGGAGGGTTGTGCAAATGGACCCTAGTGGGTGGAGTAAGAGACTGAGTGTGGCTATGTGTCCCATGGTGTCTGACTCGTCCTCCCACAAATGATGAACGAACATCGTAGTATTAAACCCCCTTTTTTCCTTGGCACACCTCGAACAACCTCAGTCGATACTGAGAGACTATGCTTGTTCGTCTTCGCTTGGTCATAGACACTTCTCTCAGGGTGGCTGAGTGAACCATGACCTTCAGCCGCTTCGCTCACATTGTAATTGCCCCACATCTATCAGTCACTTTTTCTTGACTGGTTGACTGAACTCCAACACCGTCTCTCAGATTTTCTCTTCCTCTTCCCACTACTTCGGCTCCCGACTGATTACGGATTTCCTAGATGACTCTCCCACCGTTTCTCTTTCCAGTATTATCACTTTTCTTTCTTCTCTTCACATCTTACATTTAATTTTATTTACCCCAGGTACCTTCTGCCTTAGCGCCATATAGCCATGTTATTGCTGGCTGATACTTTTTCATTCTTCCTTCCTTCCTCCTCAATTATTTTGTGAATGTGTGTGAGAGAGAGAGAGAGAGAGAGAGAG
>JAGKTI010016440.1:0-19442 GCA_018397915.1 Birgus latro
AGTTCAGGAACACGAGAGGGAGGGGGGAGGGAAATTAATCTTTCAAAACAATAGGTTGGAGGTTAAGGTCACAGGGTTCCGTCAGCTTAAACATTTATAAAAATTATTCTATCTGGATCAAACTTGAATGGGTTGAGGATCAGCTACGATTGACGTATTTTGATTTTTAAGAGCAATCAGTCGAACATCATGGGCACAGGGCAGGATCAAATGTTCGGCCTTAAGCAGACTACGGGATAGGGCGAAGGTGATGCATTTTGAGTGCTCTTATTTAATATTAGTTGTGGTCAGCCTGAAATATCAAGTTACATAGTTACTCAGCAATGATACAGAAAAGTTAGACACATTCTATCATTGTGACATGCTTTAGAAATTGTCGCTAATTACTGGAATCTCGTCTGCAACTTCGTGCAATCAGAAATAAAATTGCGGGCCTCTGAATACATTGTCTTCTGTAAGGTCAACCGTCGCTTCTTTACGCCCTCTATAATCATGTTCTGAAAGCTCTGCAAGTTCACGGTTATCCCATATTCTTGGAATGTGAGTTTCGAAGAAGAAATAAGAATAATAAAATATTTAGATTTTTTTTTTTCTCTCTCGTAGTTATCCTCTTCTACCATTGGATATATTTCTGTTTTGTCAGTCGCAGTGTCGTACTCTGTGAGGCTCTGAAGATTTCCCTAACTTTTTTTCCTACCAAGTTTGTTCTGTACCTCAGTGTTTTCCTGTACAATATTTTTTTTTTATTTTAACCTGATTTTCTGGTATACAAGACCATGTTAAGATGTAATATGCAAAATAAATCACATAAGAAGAGGTGCTATGATGCCTATTTCATTTAAAATGCAGCCCATAAACATCGTGATAAAACAGACATACACCATTAGAAAGAAATGTCTTGCCAGAATTACTCCGCACTGCGTAAAAAAAAAAAAATACTAGATTGATTCAGATTAAGATATAAAAACAACCCAATCCCATTTAAAATTAATCCCTTCTAGGCCAAGGCAAGCCAACCAGAGTCCAGTACATTATAAAGATAGATGGTCAGTCTACATACATCGCATGATGGCATTACATGAAGGAAAGGCTTCCAGTCAGCCTTGTTCACATGTAGGAGTTTACTGTGTAGAAGAATATACCCTAAGGTCATTATACAGGGCCTCATCCCAAGTCTTTTTAGGTATTCATACCCTTTAGTGCTATACACTCCACACTAAAAATCATAGATCTTTTTGCCCAGTTTTCATCCTACATTCTTTTTACAGTACATGTCCAAACCACCTCATTGTCTCCTCGCGCATCACATCACCCATGCCCTCAGGTCCCAACTGATTTCCCAGCCGCCGATGCAGCGGATTGCTAAGTGTTAATGAATACTGTACGATGTTGCCGGCCTGTTCGCACCAGATATCTATCTCTTTTCATACTGTTGACGCCACACGACTTAGGTGTCCATCCACTTCATAGGTAATACGAGTATCTAGGAAAGACACCTTGACGAGGTGTCTGTGGTGAACTAAATGATGGAGTGACTTTGTATCTCTGGACACTGGGTGAATAACCAGTCACGGGCTGAAAAGTCTACCCCGGTATATTACACCGGTTAGCACCAGGACTGTCTCATGCTATCTGCCTTCACCTTCTAAGCTGCTCATTCACAATTCTGTCATTTGCAGTTCTGCATTCAAGGAATCACTGCACGTCCAATTGGCCATACGAGTATGGTACAACCTACTCACGTCCTCCCTCTTTACTGCCCAAACCTCATCTCTCAACAAGAATCATAGGACAAAAATAAAGCTGTCGAAATCAATATAGATTACACTATCTAAAAGCACTTTGGATTGATTATAATTCTTTCATCTTAACTTGGCGGAGATTCTTCGGCTTTTTGCGATTTATTTCGCATAGCAGTGGAAAAATAACATAATGCTACATCTCTATATCCTTTACTACACACTTCATCGTGACGAACGGTACATTCTGTTTAATCTCATGTTGTAGTTCATCACTGAAGATGGAGAGATGTCAAGAGGCACGTTCACAATCTCCACAGTTGTCAGTGATCACTGGGTAATTTAATGAGGAACTCGGTCAACTCACTTCCGGCTGGCACAGCCATATATTTTCTAAAATCCCTTCCATGACATTTAGTGATGAACATAACATAAATTCTTCAGTACTGTAATCATTGGTTATTATACCAGTTTTCTATATATGATTAACTAAAAGACTGCAGGACAGTTGCTACAATGCATAAAATGCATAAAACAAGTGGTCAGTTGGCATTCATCTCGCCGCATGTCTAATTTGAAACGTTTATAATTTAGCTATCAGAGATTAATGTTTCAACTGGCAAATGCTGAAGGCAATATACCGACTATACGTTATAGGAAGGACGCAATTTATGGAGCCGAAATCATGCGAAGATGAAACCGCCGACCGAAATCCCAAGTACTGATGTTTCCAACAAAACTTGTTGCAGACATGTGCATACAATCTTCATCTGATTCCCATAAATATTTAGCGTCGAAACGAATTCATATTAGTATGATATATAGACATACTGTATATGTCTGAAAGTGTTATCTGCTCAAAACTATAATAAATGACGACTGGGAATGTAAGTACTGTAATCTGTTTTAAGCTACCAAGAATACTTGTCCCGATGTTTAGACTTAATTTTGTTAGTATAGTGATACCCTTCAACTCTTATCATAATTAAGGTACTTTTCCTCATTTTACTGAGTAGATATGTTTATAAAATTATACTTATGAACGAAGTGATAAAGAAAACGCTTACAAAACAGTAGTTTAGTTGACTGCATTTTTATATTTCAAATTAAGATATCAGGTGAAGATTAGAGACTTTTGGGAGTCTGTGAACGCTCCTATTGAAGGGCAAGTAAAACTGAACAGAGACTCACTGATGACGCACAATAAAAAACATCAAAATAGAAAAGGTTATGGGACTCGTCTGGCATTCAGTCTTTCATGGGAGGTATCAGTTTTTCGCTTCGTTAAAATCTCACTACCCTAGAAGTGTTAAAAAGCTAATGGGAGTTCTCTTGGCGTCTAAAATTGGCCAGGAATTGTGAAGATCTAGAACATTTTTTTTTTTTTTTTCGAGGGGGAGGGGGCAGAGGAGGGAAGGAAAGATGGGTTAGGAGAATTAATACCCTTTTTCTGTTAATTGTGCTACCGCCATTACCAAAACCTTTTCACTAACATCTTTACCTGTCACTCTTTACTAATTCTTTTTCTAACACCTCTACTAACGCTTAACTAACACATCTGCTAATGCAATCTTTACCGACACCTTCCCTAACACCTTTACTAACATCTTTCAACTTACATTCTTTACTAAAAGCTGTACCACCAAAATTTTACTGACACTTCCTCACTAACACGAATTCTAATGCGTTATTATTAACATCTCTGCCATCGCCCTCAGCAACACCTCTACCTATACATTTACCAACATTTTGTCTAACACATCTTTACAGACACCTTTATTAATAACTTTACCAGCAACTTTTACGAACACCCCTCTACAAACTCCTCTAGTTACACCTTTACCAACACCCTTTCACCAATGCTTCTTTACTGACACGTGTTCTTACATCTTTCTTCTAACACTTCTTTACAAACACAGTTACTAACACCTAAACTACTACATCTTTACTAACACCTTTGCGAACTTCTGCAAAGCTTTTACTAATTACTTTTTGCTAATATCTCTTTAGTAACACGTGTACTGAGAGTTTACTAACACTTCTTCGTTAACTTTTCTTCGCTAACACCTTTATTTCGCCTTTTTCTTCTGTTCATGATACCTTAAACTCTTCAGTCCGATATTTTCTTCGTGGTACTACCAAACGATTTTACTGATCTTGGGAGAGTAGTTTGATATTCCATTAGTTAACATAAATAATCTCTAACCCCTACGGAAAGCCACGCCCAAGGTTAAGAAAAGGAAAATATCTGAACATTGCACCAATTCAGTAAAATAAATAAATAAATCAAATTAAATAAAAATAAAAATAAAATGCGTCCTCTTGTTACAGGGCTTAATTGTGAGAGAGAATTATTGCAAGGTATTTTGTTATTTCAAGTTCCAGTCTTGTAAGGTTGTTTTTCAAGATATCGGATACCCGTCAACTTGCAAAACATTCTAAACTTATTGACTGTGGGCAAGACAAATAGACGCGTGACACCTTACGGCAAGTTTCGATGTCCGTCTATATATACCTATTGTCAGGCTCCCCAATTCCGTATGGGGTGGCTACAAACGAATCACCTCCACGTCGTCGCCTGGCCCTTTGCCATTTGGCTGCCTTCCCTCCAACTCCCCCCCCCCCCCCCCCCCCCCCCCCCCGCCTTTTATATACCTCTCCACTCCATCCTTCCATCTCATTCTTGGTAACCCCCCCCCTCCAGTACCTCACTCATACTCTTCCAGTCAATCGTCAGTGTGAAGTTTTTATTTTTTCATTATTTTTTTTATAAGTAGTTTTGGAAATTTCGTCACACTTTTTTCATAGCGATTTTTTATTCACTTTCTCCTGAACCTGAAGACATCGTTTCCGTACTGTTGTATTCGTGCTGTCTCCGAACGATTATATGCAGCATGGGAGAGACTTTTGGAACTGGAGGGATTAGATATGGCCTTCATTAAGCCACTTATTGATACCCATGGTTCCTCAGCCGAATGAAATAATCTTGAGGTAGCAGCTAATTTAATGCGTCATCGTAGTGCAGAGATTAAATGCAGACGAGCAGCGCCTTCTATAGAGTTGTGATAACTTCGCCATGATGTTCACTTCACGTAAGATATGAGAGTTTTCCGTAGCATATACGTAATAATTTAAATGTTAACGTGTAATATCAAATGAACACTAAATAATTACAGCTAAGAGTGGAAACCATTCAGATCACTCATCCATTCCACGCATTCCTCCCGTAGCAATGGCAAGCAATATGGCGCGTGTTCACCCACAGTTATTGCTACTATGGAAGGCGCTGAAGACTTGTGAACTTACACCAGACTGCAGTGTAAGGATCATAGTGTAAGTCCCGTATTCTCATAGCTTAGAAGGCTTCTGGCACCGTTTCATATGACTTGCTATTATTCTCTGGTGTATTGTTCGCGCAATATGTGTTGATATAAGCAGGATTTAGATTCCGTTCAATGTGGCCCGATTGGTAGGGCGCACAGGTTAGTGAGTACTGTGGTCTACACGCCATGGTTTAAGTCTAAGAGATGATCAAAGGTATTTTATCAGGAAACACGACCAGGGGCGTAGGTCAGTCTCTTACCCTTACATGTTCTGTACTAATGGCAGCTGACATAGGGCTCCTACGCTCAGAAGCGAGCCAAATGGGATTAGGCAAATTATCATTTACAATAAATCGAAGACGATATGCTAGAAAAGCCAATCAGAATGTGCTTAGGGACTGCGTAATAGCTCTTCCTTACCGACTTTTTCTGCCCATTACTCATCATTACTCTGTTATGTTCCTGATGCAAACTAAGTTCATAATTTAAAGGTGAAAGGGCAATTTTTTACATTCACCTCCTACTAACACCAGGACAAACCCAGTAAGCCAACATTATACTATCCATAATTCTTAGCAAATTTTCTACATCTCGCTGGTGTCACCCATTCTGATATAGCCTATTAGTGAAACTAGCGTCTTTACAAGGTCGGTATGGGAACATTAATTTAACTGAGAGTGAATGAAAGCAAATCAAATAATCCGGCCAAAAAATCATTAGAAAAACCGTGCTTTGGTATTAAATCAACTGCCACGTAACCTAAACTTAACCATAATTCCCAATTTTGTGCATAAGTGACACGGGAAAATGGCGGCCTACGAGTACTGTATATGTAGGACGGCATCATGTCCAGTGTAAACAAACCCAAATATTTTGAAGAAATTTGAATTAATTTCTTGCTTATGGTTAAAGGGAAAAAAAAAAAGTTGCTTAGAACTACAGACTATAATTTAGGTCAACTGATTATTCCCAGCATGACTAATTAAATAAAAAAAACGACAATAGTAGCATACAAGGCGCAAATGTAAAGGTGTAGTATGCAAAATAAGTTGCTAAGGAGATTACAACTCTGAATTCCATAATTTGGATGGCACTGCGTGGATGGCGGAATAAATAATGTGCAGGGAATATCAGAGTCCGTGCAGGAGGTGGGGGGCTAAAAGCTAGTAATTTTGCCATGACTGTTGCGTATCTGAACTAAGCGTGCAGTAGCGTGTTAATACTTGCAGATTTACAAGTGTGGGCCTGAACTTTATCGTGGCGTATCTGAACCAGTTATATCTCAAAGGCAGTTATTTTGCCGGGTCAAGTACAGCGATAATCCAGTGTATGAGTCGCTTTCGTAACAATTGCATCAGATGTATTGGGAATTACCTTGCATGAAAAAGAGTATGAATGCATGGAGATTGGTGAGTATGAACCAGTTATTTCTAAAAGGTAGCAATTTAGTCCATGGAAGAGAGTGAAACTTCAACTTATGAGTAATTCTGATGACATACAGAGCAATTTTAGGAAGAAAAACCTGCCACGAAATACAGTGTAGGAATATACGTCACTGTGGCACGGTATATGAGTCATTTAGTTCCGAAATGTAGTAATGAAATTCTGATTGTTCCATATCTGAACTATAAAATGTTAGGCTACAGTTCAATCTCTGTAATACTGAGGATATGTGCGGCATACAGGGAAATGTTTAGTGACTGAGAATAGCTGAACATATAACCGAATTAACTGCTGCGTATCGGAATCAGCTACATTTAAAAGCTATTTCTCTAGCCTACACTGCTTTGATTCTAACTGGGCCGAAATTTTCGTGCTTTTGCATCTTATTTCACGTAACCCGAAGGCAGAAAAGGACAATGTTACAGCTCTACATCTTTCCCATACCACTTCTTGGTGACTGGCCTCATATTCTGATGTTAATGTACTGTTAGAACTGAGTATCCTGGATGGAGAGATGACAATTTTAGGCCAAGTAAAATGAGTATAGTGAATGAACGAGAACGTCCAGTTTTTTGGCAACATAAAGAATCAAGGGAAAATTTGCCATGCGTGAAACAGGGCCTTTTACTCCTTTTCAAAGTGTGAATATACAAGTGACTTTATTGTGGCGCGCCTGAACCTTTTTTTTTTTTTTTTTTTTTTTGGAGGGGGGGAGGGGAGGAGGGGATTACCGTGAGATTTACCGGGAAAGAGAACGTTACTGTCTGCAAACAAGTGAGCATTGCGTTGACTGTTGTTGCGTATATGAACCAACAGTTTCCAGAAGATAGTAATTTTAGTCTGCTGAAAAGGTAAACAACGAATTTATGGCGACTTACTCTTGCAACCTTAACTGAATTTACTTTATTGCAGCGTATCTGAACCATTTTTTCCCAAAGGACTGTGGTTTAAACTTAATACAATAACCTATAGGTCTAGTTTTCAAAACGTTTTGTTAATATATTAGGAAATACTGTATAACTCGACGTGAAATACAAACTTTAATTAATGCTTGGTTAGAGTAGGTACTGATTTTAATGCATGACTGTTAGAGACAGGTAAGTTAGCCAGTAATTTATAAAGGGACAATCATCATTAACTGATGACGATGACGATGTTCATACTTTGAAGGTCATGAGACTTTGTTGTAGAAAATTATCTAGTGTGCATCTCGGGGAATGGAAACAATTACCAATCCAAACTGTATATGAAGTTACCTAGATGAAATGGGCGTTAGCGAGCAGAGTCTGTGCCTTTGAACCGAATATCTATCTATCTATCTATCTATATCTATATATATATATATATATATATATCTTTATAGTGTGTGTGTGTGTGTGTAGAATTGAATATACCACTGGTATAAGAGACATGGTATGTGTATCGATTTAAATGATAATTTTAGTGATGGTTCGTTTGTTTTCCATTGTTTGTGGCGTTTTACGTACGATAGCGAGTTTTACCAGTACGTAATTGGTAAACTGGCATTGTAAGCTGGTTTATAAAAGTTTGTAAAAGAGCTAATACACAGTCACTCGCTTCCAGCTTATTTGTCATTGTTCATTTGGGGACAAAGTTATCGATACACATCATTACGACAAACAATGACACAATGGTCCGTACTCTTGTCGGTTACAGAAGCTCCCTAACACCTTTTCTCAAGTAACTTATTTTGCAATATTACATATAATCGTTCGTGTCCGTATTAAATAAATCAGTCTAATATTGTCACACTCTACACAGATATCATGCAAAAGGATATTAACCAGTCATATCCAAAAATAAATCGCTAAAGAAGAGATGTTAGGGAGCTTACTTAACCTACGAGAATACGGGCTAATGAGCAGTGACTTCACAACTCAGCAATGATGTCTTCCGAACCCAATGGGCTTTTCAGAATGTTATACAAGAGTTTCGTAAATTCTGGATTATAATGTATAGATGTACTCCGAACTGCCCTGTGTAATGAGTTGACTAATTTAATCCATTACGAGTTCATATGACTTAAGTGGATAATGAGAGAAGATGGAAATGAGAGAAGAAAGTGGATAATGAGAGACGTAGGTGGATGGTTGGGGTAGAGGGTATATAAAAGGGGATGATGTGAATTAGAAAGAGGGTAGCCTAATGGCAGAGGACAGAGTGACATGGAGGCGATTTGTTTAAGACCGCCCTCTCCTGGATTACAACATCTGGATTTGGATATACAAATGGGTAGATAGATAGATCGATAGACAAAAGAATATAGAATACCGGTACCGATTGCTGTAAGTCTGTAAAGTTGCGATACTTGGAGTAATGACCAAGCTGTCAATAACGCTGTGAAATTGAGAATGCTACCTCTAGTAAATTTACCGGGTAGCTGTTTGAACCAGATAATTTGGTTGGTTTTACAGTAGCTCCAGGCTCACTTGAAGCCACTAACTGCAGGTTGAAGTTATGTAGGCGACCATCCCCCTTGCGGATAAATAGGAAGTGAGTTACTGGGCGTTTGATAACCTGGAGGGAAGCCTCCCTGTCATATCGGTGCCACCACAGGAAGGCAAGCCCCTACAGCACCAAGGACTTTTGTAAGGTAGAAATACAGTATATATGCGACCACTGTAAGGGACGAGCAACAGGTTACACTTACCTTAAATGTTGAAAGTGAGTAGCCTAGCCCTGGGCCCGTATGCTACTGATGGTTTTAAAAACTGATGATAAACAGACAGTAGGAAAGTCTGTGGATATGCCATGACTGGGGAAGATGGCCAAGCCAGAAAAAATGCTGAGAGATTTTACTGAGCGCCTGAGGGCAGTTAATTTTGAAAGGGTGTACTTAAATAGAAGGAATGATGGTCAATGCCACCTTGTTCTGAGTTATGATAACGAGTTTTTTTTTCTTACTTAAAGACGCCTTACGAGCCACCATTTAATCTCAGTTAGGTTACGTGTAGCGGCAGTTGATTAATAGACAACATAACCGTAACTTGAAAAAAATGATTACTGACTGCATATTGACTTTAAAAGATCTGCTTGTACTGATGATATACAAGTGTAGTGCTTGACATGTTATAGCCAAGACAACATCAATTTCACTTCAGACACTGCTTGTTGATTCGTGGGATTCGTGGTTGCCGCATCGGGAAGGAAGTCTTTAGGTTATGATGATGAAAACGATGATGATGATGATGATAAGAAAAAGGAGGAGGAGGAGGAGGAGGAAAAGAAGAGGAAGAAGAAGAAGAAGAAGAAGAAGAAGAAGAAGAAGAAGATGAAGCTGAAGAAGAATTTGTGCAGTGAACAGCGTAAAATTAAGTTACACTCTAATACCAGTTAACGTTTGGGGTTGTCGGTGTCAGTAAAACCGATTAGTGGTGTATAATGGTGTGGTTGGTGATAGTGTCTTGTCGTGCCTCGTAATGGGGATGTTAATGGGGGTGTGACCGTGCCATTAACCGGGATAATACTGGCACTGAGGCTGGTGAGGATAATGATAGGCTAATGGGTGAAGTGTTAATGGATATAGTGTTCACTGGTGCAGGATTAATGGGTGTAGTGTTAATGGGTGTAGTGTTAATGGGTTTGTGGGGTTGGGGAGAGAGTGGGTGTAGCTGGAAGTATAAGAAGAGTTTGGTGTTTTATCTTTTTATGCAAGGAAGAGGGAACCAAAGGCTAGACGCCCCGCAAAAGGGGTAGCGTTAATAAATGCAGTGATAATGGATGTTGTCTTCACTGGTGTAGTGTTCTTGGATATAGTGTTAATGGGTTAGGTGTTGATGGTAATGGAGCCTGCTAATAGGATGTGGCCGTATCATTAGCCAGGCTGACACTTGCACTGAGGCTGGTGGGGGCGGCGTGAATGGTGGTGGTGATTTTGGTAAGCTTGGTGAGACGTCTGTCTGTCTATTCACCTATAGCGAGACGCCTTAATCCCGTAAGGGGTGGCCACAAACAAATCGCCTTCATGTCGCCCTCTCCCCCGCCAATTCGCTGCCCTCCCCCCAGACCACACACTCCTGTCTCATACTGTACACCTCTCCACTCCATCCCTCCGTCTCATCGTCGGTCTGCCCCCCCTCCTCTCTCCCTCTCATCCTCTGTCTCTCTTCCTCTCTCTCTCTCTCTCCACCTCGCTCACATGCCCTCTCCTCGTTAGCCTCTCGCTCCCCATTCTCACCACAAAACCAGCTGAGTGTATTTCTCCTAACACTTTCTGTCACATCCACATTCAAACCACAGTGCCACTTCACTTCCTCATTTGTCAGTCTGTCTCTCCATCCTCCTCTCAGCTGACTCGTGTCCAGTGCTCTCTCACTCTTGCCTTGTGTCCTTTCAACAAGATCCAAGCTTGGCTTCCAGTCGTTAGGGTTGGTGTCAAAATACTATCACGCAGCGACGTTTTTTCTTCCATGCGCACTTCCCTTTATCTTATGACTGCTTTCAAAGAACCAGCAACCTTTGTTACCTGTCGTACCCTTTCAAGTACTTCATCCTCTGAACTTCCTCCATCCTTACTCATCACACATTTTCCATTTCTTCACCATCCAACCTCACTCTGCATTCACTGACTTCATTTCTCTCAAAGACCACAGCTTTACTCTTTCCTACGTTCACCTTTAGATTTCGATTCTTACGCTCTCTTCCAAACCCATTCACCAAGCCTTGCAGCCCCCCTTCGTCTTCATTTGTCAATACAGTATCATCTGCAAACAACAGAACAAGAAGTTTCCAAATGCTGCCCTTTCTCATTAGGGTCACACCAACATCCTTGAATCTCTTTTATAACTCCATTTATATACATATTGAATAACCATGGAGACATGACACATCCCTGTTTCAATCCAACAGTCAGATAGGAAATTTCACTCAGTTCACCATCCACACGCACTGCATCCTTAACGCCGCCCTCAATCATACTCTTCACAGCATTCAGCAGCTTCCCATGTACTCCATATATTCATAATATTTTCCACTTTCCTTTTCTACCCACCCTGTCATATGCTATCTCCGAATCCATGAGAGCCGCATACAACTTCTTTCCCATCTCTAGAAACTTTTCCACAAAAAACCACAAGATGAATACCTGATCTACACAACAGAACCTCCTCGCTTCCTAAAACCTCCCTGTTCTTCTCCAACCAATTCCTCCGTATTTTCTCTAACTCTGTCAATAAGTATCCTCATATATTATTTCCTATTACACTAAGAAGGCAAATGTCCTTATGATTACCACACACTTCTTTATCCCCATTTCCTTTGTACAGGGGAATAATTATCCCTGACATCCAATCATCCGGGACTCTACCTTACTCCCAGGCCAATCTGCACATCTTCCACGTAATGATATTGTCGTGTTCTCAGTAGCCCTTTGGATATCGTAAAAAATTTCCCCTATCTTATTAATTTTGTAGAAGACACGTGAATGTTCTCCTGTATTTTATTCATATTGTTTTAGTATCGTCGTTGTTTACATGAATTACATGAAAGACGATGCTGAGGTTCAATGTACAGAATAAATCGCTAAGGAGAAAGGGCTTCGAAATTTCCAAATTCATCAAGAACACAACTCAATATGACGTCATTAAAGAGTTCGCCTGCCTCCATCCGCTATAGATGTAAATCATCCGGACCTCCTTTCCCACCCTATGGCAGGGTGAGGAGTAGCGACGTCCAGGCAGCCCAAATTTGCCCAATCCACTGGGCCACGGTTCCATTCACTCACCATTCAAGCCCCCGGAATCCTGGCTCTATCTGATACGACAAAAACATTCATCACATTCTGTAGCTTCACATAAACGTATCCGATAGAGTCAATCCGGACGCTCCCACGTTAAAAAGGGGTGCCGAATCCTTGATCATGCACTCTCACAACATTCCAGCCAGCTCGATCTCTTGTCAGTTCCATAGCCTCACCGACTTCCAAACCTCTTTCCCTCACACACTCATCCACCATATCCCTCCACCTTCTCCTTGGCCTACCTCGCCTCTTCCCTTCTTCAAATTCACCACTCTATTGTTATCCATTCTCTCCACATGACCATATCATCTCAGTACACTCTCTTCGATTCTATTGTCCTCAGACTTCCTCACTCCACATCTTTCACGAATCACATTATTTAGTATCTTATCCACTCTCTGTACTCCACATACATTCCTCATCAGTCCCATCTCCACTGCTCTCACTCTTGACTTTTCATTTTCATGCCACACCGTAGTCTCACATCCACATGTTAAAGTTGGCACTAACACTCCTTCATGTAAGCCTCGTGCAGCTGCAACACTCAAGCCTCTGTTTCTTATCAAGGTCTTCATTGCACCAGCTACTTTCCTTCCATGTGTCACTCTACTTTCCACTTCTTTTGCACATTTTCCTCTCTTTTCTATAGCTGTACCCAGGTATTTGAACTCTCTCATCAGTTCCAGTTTCTCTCCATTCACTGTAACATCATACTGGGAGTCACTGTCTCTCTCAGTAACCATCACTTTACTCTCTTCTACATTTATTCTCAAGGCACGACGCTTACAGAATCACAAAACTCTGCGCTAGTCCACCAAGTTCTTGTCCGGTATTTACAAGTAGTACTGCATCATCAGCATGCAACAAATATGAGCTATTCTATCCATCACCATTCATTACCATCCCCCTCTCCATTACTCGTGTGTTTACTTCTCTCATCACCACATCCATATACATATTGAACAATCATGGGGACATCACACAACCTTGTTACACGCCCACACTGATTGTGAACCATTCACTTAGGTGTCCATTTACCCTCACACATGCTTAACTACCCTCATAAAAACCCTTGACGGCACCTAGTAGCTTACCATCTACACCGTACAGGTGCAAAACCTTGCACAATCCTTCTCTGTCTACTTTGTCATATGCTTTTTCCAGATCCATGAATGCCATAAACACGCTATGGTCCTTCTCATAAGCCTTCTCCACTATCTGTCATACTGCAAATATTTGATCCATGCATCCTCTGCCACTACTAAAGCTACCCAGTTCATCACTCACTAGGACTTCTGATATCTCTCTTGCTTTCTCTATCATAATTCTTCCATATACCTTCCCTACCACACTCAATAAACTTATGCCACGATGTAAATGTGTTGGTATCTATTTGCGGCCTTTAACTGTGGAGCACGGGGACAGTATCTTGCCCGTATGAGAGTTATCCCTCAACTGCCGGGACATATGGTATTGGTTGGTGTTTGAGCCTGGGAGCGGCTGATTATGTCAGAAGTTTTAGTGGGGCACATAGTGAAAGGGGGGGGGGCATATATACATACACGTAACGGGGATGATACATACATATAACGGGAATGGTACAAATGTAAATATATGATTTAAATGTATATGATGTTATTTCGGCACTACGGAGAAGATTCTTCCTCCTTTGCCCTCAGTGGATGCATTACGCGTATATTACCCAGACTTCCCCGAATACTGTTTTCAGCTAAGGGAAATTCTGTAAATATGTTACCTTAACCTGGCTCAGACTTTCATCATCTTGCATCACGTGGGTCAGTGGCAGAAAGACAATGTTATGGCAGTACATCGTTTCAGTAGCACTTTTGCTTGACTACTGTCATATTCTTTTGTTAGTTTGCTGTTACAACTGAGCATTCAGGATCAAGGAATGACAATTATTATTACAGTCAAGAGAGTGTAGTAGACAAGGGGTTCAAAACTTTATTGGTTAATCTTTGGAATGCTCAAATTTCTCCACCTGAATAATATAGCCCGAATTAAGCCTGAGTAATCCAGCCAAAGCATCCATTATGGCTGGAGGTTAATCCTTAAACGATTGCTGACGATTTACACACAGTCAGCATAAAAAATCTTGTCGCCTGTCCTACTCTAGAGTAGATTTGGAAATCAGTGTGTTGGACGTGCAGCAAACTTTTCTGTCGTCAGCTGTGCTTTACTTTGGCTAATGCCACACTGTTTTACTCGCCACAGGGAAACTTGTGTGGCCATTGGATGAGATTATGTAATAACTGCGATTTTGCATTTTCTCGAGACGTTTGCACAGCAAATAAGATACCGTAGTGGGAAATGGACCCCCTGCCCCCAAATGCTATTACTGTATAACTTTTGTATATCAAACACTTCCAATAAGGGACTCGTGCCTCCTCTTAAATCCATTCACACATTAGGAGGGGAAGCGAAATCTGGCGAGATAATATTGCAGAATCAAGAGTCTCACACTCCACACCAAAGCTCTTTCTCTTGATCAGTGAGGGAGGCGGATGTCCCACCACATCAAGCGCCACACCAGTTTCTTTATAAACAGTGTTTTAGAATTCAGCTGGACTCAAAATTACCCTATACACACGAAAAGCGGTCATTTCTACAACATGGGTGCTCGATAATCTTGATTTTGGTTACGATTTTCTGCTCTTGAAATATAAGATTCTATATGACGTTCTTTTCCACCTTCAGTAAACCTCGTCTCATTCACGGTCAGTGTATATTGAAAAACAAACTGGAAAAGGAGCATAAATGGTAATAGCTAATTAAGCATTACCTCATCCCCCCAGAGATGTAGGGACCTGAGGGTATGCTATCGTAGTTAAATACATTGAAAGGCTGATGACCTGTATACCTCCTATGATTGCATTACATGATACATGGTAGGTAAATCGCAAGACACCGCTTGATGGTGAAGCCTAGAAATATGGCTAAAGTAGGTTTCTTTTCACCTGACGAAACTGGGCCACTCCCAAAACTTGTACTTAGTCATGGTTGCATGAAATTCGATGAGACTTAGTTATGAGGAGGGAAGGAATTTCTTTGTTTTGACTTCAAAACGACCATACAGCCTAACTACGCATGACCATCAACTGGGTAGGAAGGGGTTAGGGATCTTTGTTAGGTTACATCAGACTCACTATGGACCATCCCTCTGACTGGAACACTAACCACTGGACCTTCGGAAGCGTAACCTATAGAGGCATTTTGCAATCAGATGGTTTGGGGAGAATGAGGATGGTGTGGGTGGGAGGGGGGAGAATAAAGGTGGTATGGGGTATTTGGTGAGTAGGGGAGGGGTGGGGTGTGAGAAGGGGTGGGAGAGAAGAATGCAGATATGGTGGGAAGAGGAAGGTAGGGGAGAATACTGGTGGAATGAGGGGGAATGTGAGGGATAACAGTGGTTAGGTTAGAGGAAGAGGGAAAGGGAGAAAGGGGTGAAGAGGATGTGGAAGCTGAGGAATGTGGAAGGGGCAGTTGAAGGAGATGGGTCGTTACCGGGATTTGCAAGGGCTGCGGTATTGGGTATTGGATGGCAGAGGTGGCATATTGCTTTTATAGTCATGGTATTGGGGAAGAGGGGAAGGGGAAGAGAGGAACAGTGTTGGGGATGTTGGGTGAGCGTAAGATGGGCAGGAGACTGGAGGGAAAATAGAGGTGAGGAGGAGTATCACATTTTTTGATATGACATGAAGAAAGAGGGAGACAATGGTGAGACGGATATGGGGATTGGATGGGGATGGATGAGGACGTGGGAACGGTGGGGAAGGGGGGAGAAGCTTGTGTATGTGTATGGAAAGAGGATGAGAAAAAACTGTGGGGGAGGAACCATGGGTGAGGAGTAAAGGAAAGATGGGGAGGGATGCGAAGGAGGGGATGGGAAGAGGAGTAGGGGATGAGGATGATGAGAGTAAGTTGGGGAATGGGAAGGAGGATAGATTTGTGCGTGTGTGTAGGGAAATGACGGAGGAGAATGTGGATGAAAGACTGGGTGGGGTAATGATGGGGAGGGTCTGGAGGTAATTGATTGGGTGTGGAATTGGAGGACGGGTCTGAGTGTGTAATGCTCCACCAGGTTATGGGTTAGTTCCAGTTTTATGATTATGTTAATGTGGGATACTTTATTAGATTCTTTTACTGAAGGAATGGAGATCCGATACATTCATACATTATCAAATACCACACACACACACACACACACACACACACACACACACACAATGTTTAGGACGTTCCAAAAGTTAACGCTTCTGAGAAGAGCAGTTAGCTTAATCGAGTTCTAAGAGAGAGTTATCAAGTGAAGCACAATACATTTTAATACTGACACTTTTTGCAGATGGTCATAACATATAGTTCTTTCCAAATCACAGTGACACTCGACTACGACTCATACCCTTCCACACCTGGCCATATCCCTTCACTCTAACTCCATCACATATTACTTGAGGTCATTCCAAATGGGAATAAGAACAGCAATGCTGTTAACCTGCCTGACTTTTCAAGCAGTACAACTAAACTGCAAGATATATGTATTTCTACTTGGCACTAAGGAGCTGGCGAGTGACATATACGAGGTGGCACTGTGCACCCTGGGAGGAATAAAGTACCTTCTCGTGGGAACTAAACCTCATCTTTCCCTGTAACTCAGAGTGGAAAGGACTCTACTCTGACCCTGGTGAGATGTGGTCTACCATAAAGGGGTGTTTGATCCTTATACGGTGTATGCATTGTGCTGTACCTGCAGGACAGCCCCACAGAAGCAGTTGCTCACCTTTGCTGGACGGGGCTGGGGGTCAGACAGACTGGGGTTGAGCAACAAGAAAATGTCACTAAATATGAGAGGGGAAAGTGGAGCAAGGTGAAAGACGCGAAGCAGTGCAATTCTATATTCTTCCACCATCACAGCATTACTGAGTCTCTAGCTGCTAAGTGCTGACTCGGCCCGGACACCACCAAATACCCTATGCCAGCCACAAGTAGGGGAAGGTCTCCAAGACTATACTCATATCGTATTTGTTTCATCCATTTTGTCATCTTTTTTGTGACATGTATATAAGAAAACTGTTATGTATTCTTTATATACCTGGAGGGTGTAAGAAGTTTGCAAAGGGCTATAAAAATCATAGGCAATGTAATACCGTTGCAATCCTCCAGCTGACAAAGCACCAACCCATCGCACCAACCTCCCTGCACACCTACCTAAGCACATAACCCCCCCCCCCCACCCCTCTATGTATCACAGAGACGTCAAAACTTAAAAATTTCAGTACGTTTGTCCATGGTAATAATACAGTTATGAGGAGATTTGATGAAATTATGACTCGTGCTTTTTTGATATAGGCAGCCCTATTTTTTTTTTAAATGATATAATATGTACAGTCATGCAACTTCATACATAATTAGATATTCATATAATCAATTATCATATACAATTTCTGCCTTGTAGGTATAATGGTTGCAAAGTTTTAACAGAAAAATGTGTTTAAAAAATTCGTTATATGTATTTTTGCAGTTTCATATTATAATCTCATGGCATTCCAACTACCAAATGGCACCGGGGGCATATTAACACATATTCCTGGAAAGTGTGAAGCCTCTACCTATATTAGATTCTGAGTCCTAGCCCGGAAACAAAAAAATATATTTTTCTGCTTTTTTATCGTTTTCAAAATAACTACTTAAGACACACCGTTCTACCTATCAAAAGGCACCAGTTCATTTTGAGATACATAATTATATGAAATTTCATACCTCTACAGTGAATAGTTTCTGAGTTCTTGCCCAGAAACGAAATCTCTACGGCTAGCCAACTTCTCTGCCGCCCAACTCAACGGACGGGCACCTATTGATCCTAGCGATAACAACACCCTCCACTGACTTTGTCAGGTGGAGGGTGGAAACGTGAGTCAAGTGAGGCACTGAAACCATCTGTACGACAATGAATGCTGGGTGGTACGGGACTAGGGGTTTGAGACAGTGTCTGTTGTGTGGAAGCACTGGTCTGGCAGACTTATATTAGAGCTGATCATTCATTAACTTAGTAACTCATTGAAATACACGCCCAACCATGGGAGTGTGTTGCCATTATAGTTGCAGGTGGAGGAGTTAGAGTGGTGGGCAGGTAACGGAACGGTATGAGTTGAGGCTGAGTGATTCTAATTAACATGGAACCCACAAGTGACCTTGGACCACTCCTAACTTAAATGAAACTGTCTGGTGGTATTAAAAATACCAGTGGTGGGCATCACAAACGAAAAAGGACCTTGAGCAAGCACAATGCGCAATCCACAGTTCACTGCCACGCGCAAGTGCGCAATCTGACTAATATTTAGCTTGCGCAGTGTTGCAAAGCGCAGGCACAAACCATTTGCATATACAGTATTTGTGGGAATTACTGTAAAATATTAAGATATTTAAATAAATTAATATATTTACTTACTTTTATTTATTATTATTTTTTTTTTTAATTTGCGCAAGTGCGCAATCTGACCAATATTTAGCTTGCGCAATGTCGCAGATCACAAGCGGAGACTGGGTAGGTCAGCCGCTACTCCTGGTACTGGGAGCATCCATTACTGACAAATTACTGACTGTGAAGTAAAATTATTCAGTTCACACAATAAAGTGGTAGGACGAACTATGGGAGCCTAGGTGTTTGAGGCACTCTAAGATTTTTCTATAGTGGCGCTCTACAAGACCAATGGAAGCTGGATGGTTAGGTATGACATTGCATTTATTAATTTTAAAGCTGCGACAGATCTCCTCCAGGAGGCTATTGCTGAACTCAGTACCGTTGTCAGTGAGGATGGTATGTGGTGTACTGAACGGGCAAATTACGTGATCTGCGAAGGCACGTGCAACACTCTTCGCGGTCTTATCTGAGAGGGGTACGAGGACACAGTAGCGTGAGAATGGTCGACTGCTACAAACAAATACTCTGTGCCTGATTCTGCAAGAGGGAGTTTTAAAAGATCAATGGACACTGTTTCCCATGGGCGTGACGGGATTGGATATTGTAAGAGCGGTGCAGGTAAGCCGGTGGAACCTTTGTGGCGGTGGCACGAGATGCTAGAATCACAGTACACATTGATATCGCGATGCATGGTTGGCCAATAGTACTCGAGACGTGCTTGGCGCAAGCATCGGTCTTTA
>JAGKTI010016441.1:0-19440 GCA_018397915.1 Birgus latro
TATTAATTACTGCAGTATTAGTGAAACATAATGAATACAGTGGATCCCCAGTATACAAAAGGGATAGGGACCGGAAAAAGCTTTCGTAATGCAAAATTTCATATAGTGAAGCAATTTGCCCCACTGAAATATACATAAAAAGGGGGGGATGCATTCCAGGCCCCCCTCGGACCCCTCACCTAAACGTTACCCCTCCTATTTTGAAGTAAGTAATAACTGTAGGAGTAAGTAATACCTGTAGATCTAGAGAATGAAGTGGCCATTTTCTTGTACATCTCGTTTTTCTTAGTCACAATCCCAACGGTGGAAGCTGCAAGGTCTAAAGTACACCCAATCTCCAAGACTCCCTGCCCCTCCTTGTGGCTTGATATCCAATTTCCTCTCCAGAGTTAGAGTATGGTGCTGCTTATTCTTTGCAGAGGGCTCCCCCGATGCTGGAGATGATGCAGGGTGCATGGGAGGCATGTCTAAACAGTACGAAAATGTGTAGAGCTGCGAAAACATCCTCACATGCAGCAAAGTTGCGAGGAGGGACGTGGACTGGTTCCGGGAAAATTCGCTGTGAAGTCAATTCGCCATTAGACAATTCCTTGTCAAAACATGGACGATTCCATCACTCCATAAATATACTTAATATTATTTGATTAATACTATAATTACTAATTTCATGAGGAACTATCAAGGTCTATCTTCACTGAATAACATAGGTTTAGATGTTAAGTTTATAATTTGCACTCGTAGTCTGTTTCTACCTCACTGTAGTCGACTTTGAAATATAATCTGGCGTCTCGCCCATAGCTGTCTTCAGTAATTTTTATTGTAATTTTTGGATGCAGTGGGTTGAGACTGATTGATTAGCTGAGAATGTAGATGTAATATGAAGATTATTTATATGATTTTTGAGTACAGTATGTCGATCGTTCACTTGAGGTTATTAGGCATTTATATAAATGCCAATGTATCATATGTAGCCTTATGTTAACCCGTCCTGTCCCAGCAGATTCTTAACCAATTACCTCCCCCAATCCCGGCAGATTTTCGATTTTTTTTGGCTACAACCTTCGGTTTTTATGAGAGACATCGATAATTCATAGAGAAATCGCTCACCTGACCTTTAAAATGCTGCTACAAGTAAGAATACCCTCACATTCGTTGTGTTTTCTATGGGCCCTGGCTCCAGAGAAAATGTGATCTATGAGAGGGTAATTTCCAAACCACTTATAATATTTATTTATTTGGTACGAATTTATATGTAGTACAAGAGTTTTTTCACACAGTAATAGAGGTGATATAAGTGTTGTTTAACTCACCAAACACATCAACATACCGCACCTTTTTTGACGACATTACCTGATCATCATTTCTGTTTCTTCCTCTAATGCTACGTAAACTTTGTCCTCCACATTGTCATCAATTGGGGAATCACTCTGGCCTTGAATTTCATACCATGGCATGACATGTCTTTACTGGCCAGGTCACTGGTAAGAGTTGCCTAGACAATGGCATTTGGGGCATACATCACCTGATTGTACAGTATCTATCTATTTATCTATCGCCAGCCACCTTAATCTCGTAAGGGGTGGCCACAAACAAATCGCCTCCATGTCGCTCTGTCCCCTGCCATGTCACTGCCCTCCTCCCAGCTCACACCCCCCTCTCTCATATACCTCTCCACTCCATCCCTCCATCTCATCCTTGGCCTCCCCCTCCCTCTCTCCCCCTCCACCTCACTCATATACACTCTCCTCATCAGTCTCTCACTCTCCATCCTCTCCACATGGCCAAACCACCATAATGTGTTTCTCCTAACGCTTCCTACCACATCCACATCCACACCACAATGCTCCTCCACTTCCTCATTTGTCAGTCTGTCTCTCCATGTGACTCCACATGCTCCTCTCAAACAACACATTTCCACTGCTCGCACTCTTGACTTCCATCCCTCTAACAGGGTCCAAGCTTCACTTTCAATCGTTAAAGTTGGTATCACAATACTGTCATGTAGCAGCTTTTTCACTTCCCTGTTTTTTATCACTGCTTTCAAGGAACCAGGAACCTTTCTTCCCTGCTGCACCCTATCAAGCACTTCACCTTCTGAACCTTCATCCTTACTCATCACACTACCGAAGTACTTAAATGCACTCACATTCTCCATATCCTCCCCATCCAATCTCACTGTACATTCACTGACTTCACCTCTCTCGAAGACCATCACTTTACTCTTCCCTACATTCACCTTTAGATTCCGTTTCTTACACACTCTCCCAAACTCATCTACTAAGCCTTGCATCTCACCTACATCTTCACTTATCAACACAGTATCATCTGCAAACAATAGTACAGGGAGTTTCAAACTCTGCCCTCTCACTAGGGCTGCTCCAACATCCACTGCCATACCTTGTATCTCTTTTATAACCCCATCCATATACAGACTGAACAACTATGGAGACATGACACATCCTTGTTTCAATCCAACCTTCAAATGGAAAAATTCACTCAGTTCACCATCCACACGCACCGCAGCCTTTGCACCCTCATACATACTCTTCATGCCCTTCATGCAGAAAAACCACTGAAAAACAAAAAACACCCTACATATTATACACTACTGTATGTACAGTACCCCTCCCTATTCTGGCAGTGTTTTCCAGTCATTTTGCCATACTTTGACATCAAAATATACATTGGATTATCCAAAATATATTTTTCAACACCATGAAAACCATGCAAAAAAAAAAAAACACTGAAAACCAAAAAACACCCTACCTATACATGTACAAGTATGTACGGCACCCCTCCTAATTTTGGCACTCTCTTCAGGTCAATCTGCCACATTGAGATATCAAAACACACATAGGATTATCCATACTAATGCTAAACATAATGGAAACAATGCAAAACGAACAAAAATTAACAAAAAACCTGAAGATGGTTTGAAAAATCAAGGTATCTGTGATGAGTGATTGCTCCCAGGGCTAAAAATAAAAAAAAATTCCACGGCCAAATATGTCACCAGAAATTGGTTATATGGCATAAATAGTATACCATCATCTTTGCTGGTGTTTATTATAAGATAAGCTAATAAAAACACATAAAACTGATTAGTAAAAGTACTGTACAGAAATTGAGTATAAAGCTCAGGAGTAAAACTTACCTTCATATAACTTCCACATCATAGTGCAAAATTTTGCCAGCACCTTCCAAGAGCTAAGCATATGTTTAGATCCAGAATTTCATGAGATTTCTTGTGGCCACTTCGGAATTCTGATACGACCAATAGTAGTCGAATAAATTGCAAAGAAATGTGCAAACTCACGAGGAAGTGTTATCACCATGGAGGAGGGTAGGGACTGAGGGAGTGAGGGGGGAGCCGGGAGGGCATGGAGGAGGGATGGGAGGGAGGAAGAAGAGAGGCTGTGGGCAGGATTCTCCCACTTCTGTCAAAAGGCAGATGGGCACTTTAACTAAACATTTACTTGTGGCTTGCAGTCTGTTAGATGCTGAGTGGTCATGCGGAAAAACATAACTCACCGTGACCGGGGGACTTTCGACGTAAGGTAGAGAGGCGAACGGCCACTGTCACCGAACATCTACTCATGGCTCGCGGCCTGTGTTCAATGGTGGTGGCAGTTGGGAAAGACATGGCCCAGTGGATGAACAACATTGAACATTTGGTGGGCATGCGTAGAGACGTTCTGATATCGCTTGTGGGTTACAATCGTATTACTCGGGTGCTGGAGGTCCACTGGGAGTGATCTGACGAACGAGCGACTTTGACCATTCAGTACAAGGGCAGACGGACATTTTAGCTCTGGTTGTGGGTTATGAACTAATTCTTGCTCATGGCTCGAGCCCAGCAGCCACGATACTGAATGTTTGAACGTGTCAGCTGGCCAGCCGAAGTTCTCGGGGACTTTTAAGTCTGGATAACAGCAAGTAAATTCAGATAATGGTTCAATTGAGCCAAGGTCTAGCATCCGGATAATGAACATGTCCGGATACTGAGTGTCCGGATAAATGAAGGACTACTGTAGTACAAGAAATGAGGAAGCGGAAAGGATACTCAAGTCTGGGGAGGCAATGAACATGACTGTGCGCAACACACATTTTAGGAACACAAAGAGTAGTTTGATTACATACAAGTCTGGGGGAAATAGCAGCCAGATAGACTATTTCATGGTCAGGAGGGCAAATAGGAGTTAGTGAAGGATGTTAAAGTTATAGGGAACAAGGAGCGTGTGCAGCAACACAAGTTATTGATATGGGACATGGTGTTTAAGGAGCGAGTGATGAAAAAGAGGACCTATGCACCTAGGAGGAAAATATGGAAGTTCAAAAACCAAAAAGTATGGTATATCTTCTATAGTGAGATGAATAGAGTGGTGGCTGAACAAGGAGAAGTTGAAGGAAGTGTTAATGAACAGTACAGAGCCCTCACGAACAACCTCTTGAGAGTTACTGATTCTGTATGTAGAAGGACAAGGTGTCCCCCAAGACATAATGTAACTTGGTGGTGGGATGAGGGTGTAGAAGCAGCAATTAAGAAGAAAAGAAGGCTTTTCCGGGAGAGAAGAAAGGGTGGTAGCAGAGAGGAATACTTGGCTGCCAAGCATAGGGCAAGAAGACAGGTTTACGGGGCATTAGAGCAAAGTATGAATCTCAGAAACTTTTGCTTGATAACCTAAATAGTGGGAAGAGAAAGAATATGATATTTAAGGTGGCAAATCAGATGACGAGGGAGAATAGGGATATAGGTGAGCTGTGTAATGATGAAGCAATGGTAGTGATGAACAGTGGGAATATTAAAGATGCCTGGAGAGAGCACTACAAGCAGTTGCTGAATGAGGAGTTTGACTGGAACAGGGATGTTTTGGAGCCAGCAGATCAAATGTTTGTTTCTTAGCCTTTGATTGACGCTGCTACTGTGAGCGGGGCAACAGGGAGGATGCAGATGGGGAAGGCAGCAGGTGTGCTTGGGTTGACTGCAGAAATATAGAAAGCCTCAGGAGATAGAGTAGGGTTAGCTTCTGATTTGATCATTACAATTATATATGAGTGTGTTGTCCCAGTGGGGAAGTGGGAAAGTGTGAAATGTGTAAGATCGGGAATGAATGGGCGAGGAAGATGCAAGGAAGGAGTTGCTTTGTTGATGAATGAGGTGTGGCAGAGAGGAATGAGAGACTGCAAATGTGTCAGCTCGAGGTGTATGTATGTCAAGTTCAAGTTTGAGAAGGTGAAAGTCGTGGTGATTGTAGTGTATGCACTGTATGAGGACAGGAGTGAGAGAGAGAAAGACAGGTTTTGGGATGAGCTGGATGAAGTAGAGGGAGAAATGCCCAGGAGCTATACAGTTTTTTTTTTGTTTTTTTATGTGAGGAAGAAGGAACCAAAGGCTGAGCCCGCAAAACAGTTCCATCCAAGAAGAAAAAAAAACAATACAAAAGTGAGCCAAATTCAAGATCTATTGATTTCGAGACGCCTGGACACACTGCGTTTGAAAGACTGGAGATCATAGGAAGTAGGAAATACAGACAGAGGGAGACAGTTCCAGAGTTGACCTGTTGCATAAATGAAGGATTGGGAGTAATGGTCAACTCTTGCATTAGAGTTGGACAGAAATGGGATGAGAATATGTTGCTAGGCAGGTGCTACGCACCCGTTATAGAGGTGGAGGGATGCAAGCAGACAGTTCAAAGAAGCAGTGACCATTGAAGTAGCGACAGAAAAGAGATAAAGAGGCAACAGTGCAGCGAAGAGACAGAGGTTGAAGGAAGCCAGTAAGAGGAGGAGAGTTGATAAGACTAATAGCCTTTGACTCCACCCTACTGAGAAGAGCTATATGTGGGGAGCCTCCCCATCCCACACATCAGAGTTGTACTCTAAACAGGGGCAAATAAAACCCGTGTATAAAGTCAACAACTGTGTAGAGGTAAAGAAGGCACAGAGTCAGCTTAGCACACCTAATCTCTTGGAAGCAGATTTTACAAGAGCTGCAATATGATTTTTCCAAGATAAGTCCCGAGTGAATGAAACTCCATGCATGTTCAAAGATGATGCAGGATTGAGCTGGATATTATTAAACATTAGTGGGTACTCCTGTGGAAGATTGTGTCGGGTTGATAGGTGTAAAAACTGATTCTTTGATGCATTAAAAACAACAAGATTACTTTTACCCAGTCAGAGATATGAGCCAAGTGAGACATTAGGTGTGCCATAGCCTCATCCCTTATTTGTTGAAGTAACTGCCGAGATGGACGATGCGGGAACCGAATGGAAAGGTGAAGGGTGGAATCATCAGCGTATGAGTGGATAGGGTTAGATGTACAGTGATCGTAATGGGGGATATGAATGGAGGAATAGGCAAAGGTCCTGAGGATGACATACTGGGATGATATGGAGTACCAGGAGAAAATAATAATAGTAAGCAACTAATGGATATGTGTCAGGAAAGGAGGTTGTGCATTTGTAACTCGTATTTCAAACACAAAGATGCACATAAATACAGTATATGTGGTACAGAGGGAACGGGGATTGTGTTGAAAGAAGCCTGCTTGATTATGTGCTTGTAGAGAGATCAATGATGGGAATGGTCGCTGATACAAGGGCCGTGAGAGGACGATGTGGAGGTCTGTCAGATCATATGATTGTGCCATGCAAAATCAAGCTGAGAGGAGTGAGGTGGATCAGAAGAGAGAGGAGCAGTCAGGGAGGAAGGCCGAAAGTGGAGAAGCTGAGGATCAAAGAAATGGCAGATGATTACAGGACCACAGTAGAGGATGAGTTAGAATCAGTGAATTGGAATGAAATGGATCTGGACAGCCTGTGGAAAGCATACAGGAATTGCTTAGTTAGGAGTGCTAAAGTGGTGTGTGATGTGGCAAGAGTAACAACAAAGAAGAAAGGTACGGCATGGTGGGATGATGAGGTTAAGAGAGCAGTGGAGGAAAAGAGGAAGAAGTGGCTAAACTGGTTACAGGACAGGGGTTCAGTTGAAATAAGAACTGAATATATTGAGAGCAAGAAGCATGTAAAGAGACTACTGAAGGGGAAAAACAAGGAGGTAAATGATGATCTAGGAAGAAAAATGAATACAAACTACTCTGAAAATAAGAAGTTATTCTGGAAAGAGATGCAGAAATGTGAAAGTGGAAAGAAGTGTGAGGGTGTGAAGGATGTAGGTGGTAGATTCCAAAGGGATGAAATAAGGACCAGATGGAAAGAGTATTTTGAAAACCTGATGAATGGGAATAGAGAGAGCAGAGCAGCTGTAAACATGATTGGTTTTCGGGGTGTGCATAGAAGGAATGCAGTGCCAGGAAACGTGACACTTGCACAGGTGAAGAGTGCTGTGAAGCAGCTGGAAAATGGGAAAGCAACTAGGGTTGATGAGATGTATGCACAGATGATTAAGTGTAGTGGAGAAAGTGGAATGAAGTGCTTGTTGGAAGTATGTAAGAAGGCATGGAAGAGTGAAACTGCCAGCAGAGTGGAAGAAGGCTGTGATTGTACTCCTGTACAAAAATAAAGGTGAGCGAAGTGAGTGCAACAATTATCGTGGCACACGTTTACTGAGTCTGGTAGGGAAGGTATATGGAAGAATTACAGTAATCCCTCCACTATCCGACGAAATAGAGCCAAAGGCATGTCCGGACAGTGGTCTTGTCCGGATAGTGGCCCTGAAGCTCCAGCACTGGTCATTCATGACCCTAACCTAACCTAAATCAGAAAACCACCTACCTACCTCCCTACCGGACATGCATAGCACTTATTTAAGTCCCCTTTCACATAAATAATGCACACAAAGCATGAATTAACTGAATTTTAACCAAAAAATGATGATTTAGAGGTGACTAAGGCACAGGTGCTCACAACTTGCCAGCAAGTGTAAGTAAGTATCAGACATGGAAATCACAATGAAAATCACCCTTTCTCACACCATATGCAATGACACAAAGCATGAATTCATTCAATTTTAACCCAAAAATGATGATTTTGAGGTAAGTAAGGGATAGATGTTCATGAGTTGGCAGCTTAGTGTAAATAAGTATCGGACGTGGCTATCACTATGAAAATCATCATTTCTCACATCTTATGCACTAAAATATGGGATACAAAGCATTAAATAAATAAATTGTTACCAGAAAAAGAGTTAGGTATGGCAAAGGTGTTCACTGTTCACCAACAGCACTGGTCATTCTTGACCCTAACCTAACCTAACCTAAATCAGAAAACCACCTACCTAACTCCCTACCGGACATGCATAGCACTTAATTAACACGTTAACTGCGTTTGGCAACTCAGCACACTCGCCCGCACCGCGTAACCTTCATTACCCTACCACTCCAGTGTCCGTTGGACTTTTGCAGAGAGAGGAGGTATGTATCATTGTGAGAGCATGGCCTGTAGTATAGAGCGTAAAAATCCATGGTACAAATATATACCGAATCGCGGACCAGTAATTTTTTTTCCCTTCTATCGCGTATTGGTACACCCATGTGCCAGGCATGGGTTATAGCATATGATGATATATTCATGTTCCGCTATTTGGTGTAGTTTTATGATGTATATTTGAGTTAGTATTGATACAGTAACTTAAATTTTGATAAACTGTGCATAGGAAAACCGATAATAATGTCCTTTTTCCCTCTCAACAGAAATGAACCCGGCTGTCTTTTACGGAGGACAATCACATACTTCATCTGATGATTCAGGTGATTCAGATTTTTTTGTCAGTAATTCAGATGATCCAGATGATGATCTCTCCGAAGAAAGTGATTCTGAAACAGATGAAAAGTAGGATGAACAAGTTCAAGCACCAAATGGAAATGATACAAACTCTGGAAGAAATGGAAACAACAGCACACAATCTGAATGGTTGCCTGTATCTTCAAAACAACGCATGCATGCCTTTAATGGCAAGGAAGAAATGAGTGTCACTATCAGTAACGCAGATAACGAAACTGAGGTGCTGCCTGTTGATGTATATGGTCTCTTTGTATCTGATGACATCACTGATATGATTGTTCAAGAAACCAATAGGTATGCACAACAAGAAATTGATGCTGCAACAGTAACACGTAGGTCAGGTCACGACTGGTGTCATGGAAACCTACCAAGAGACAAGAGATAAAGATTTTTTTTGGCATTGTGATTTTCATGGGATTAGTTGTAAAGCCTGAAATTCAACTCTACTGGTGTAAAAGTATGTTATATGATGATCCCTTTGTACCAAAGCTAATGTCAATGGAAAGATTTGAGCTTCTCTACAGATTTTTGCATTTTGTAGACAACACATGTCATCCAAATTCTCAAGATAAATTATACAAGGTCAGATCACTGATTGAGCTACTTGTTAACAATTTTAAAGCTGTGTACAAACCTGGCTCCAAACTTGTTGTTGATGAGAGCATGGTGCCATTTAGAGGAAGATTAGGCATCAAACAGTACATTCCAGGGAAAGCTAACAAATATGGAATGAAAGTGTACAAAGTTTGCACACCTGAGGGATATACATGGAATCTAGAGGTTCATGTAGGGACGAGTGATAAGACTGCTGACCTAAATGCAACTGAATCACGTGTGGTAAAATTATGTAATGAAATGTTAGGTATAGGATGCACTATCTACACTGATAATTATTACACCTCAGTCACCCTGGCAGAGTACTTGTTGGTCAAGAAGACTTACATTTGTGGAACTGTTAGAGCAGGTAGGAAATATTTGTGCCAAGAAGTAGTAAAAGCAAAGCTGAAGGTGGGAGAAATGAAAGCAGCAGAAAACAGACAAGGTGTGAAGTTATACAAGTGGAAAGATAAGAGAGATGTCTTGACACTATCAACAGTACCTGAGCAAGGTAATGACTTAGTTCCAAGTGGAAAGAAAAACAGAAAAGGAGAAGAGATTGTAAAACCTGAAAGTGTCATTGAGTACAATAAAGCAAAAAAAGGTGTTGATGTTGCTGATCAACTCAATTCCTACTACTCGCCACTCCGAAAATCAAGGAAGTGGTACAAGAAGCTGGCTCTGGAAGTGATTGCTGGGATATCAGTGACAAATGCTCAAATTCTATACAATAAATACTGCTCAGCAAAACAAGTATGCCTAAAAACCTTCACAGAATCAGTAATCCTCTCTCTTACTAAAAACATTCCTAAGGAAATTACAAAACCAGGGAAGAGGACCTCTGATATATTGGGTGCAAGAAAAGAACATACCTTACAGGAAGCAGATGGACCAAAGAAAAACACAAGGAAGCGATGCAGAGGATGCTATGAAAAAATCTCACTGTGTGAGGGATACAAGGTGGCCACAAACAAGGCTAGGAGAGTATCCACCTATTGCAACAAAAGTGAGGGTCAACCACACCTTTGCATTTCATGTTTCAACGAAAAACATGACTCGTGTAATTAGTGATCAACATTATGATGATCTAATATTCCATTATTTTCTTATATTGATTGTATTTTTGAAGTAATATGTCACCAAACATTACTTGTATTTCAGAAGCCTATTTTTTTCTTTCAACAAATAAACTTATTGTCTTATCATTTTTATCTTATTTTCCAGTACCATAGCAACGCATCTGCAGTCATAATAAATACAAATTTATGCACAAATTGTTTACATACTCATGTTTGTAACAGTTTGTAGAAAGTGATATTCGGGCCTCAGCTGTACCAATACGCAACAAGTGAAACATCTGCTCAGTACAAGGGTGGCCCAATACGCGGTTAACGTGTTAAGACCCCATTCACATAAATAATTGGCACAAAGCATGAATTAATCGAATTTTAACCCAAAAATGATGAATTTGAGGTGAGTAAGGCAGGGGTGTTCACGAGTTGGCAGCTTAGTAAGTATCGGACGTGGCTATCACTATGAAAATCATCATTTCTTATATCTTATGCACTAAAATATGGGATACAAAGCATCAAATAAATAAAGTGTTACCAGAATAAGAGTTAGGTATGGCAAAGGTGTTCACTGTTTACCAACAGCACCGGTCATTCTTGACCCTAACCTACCCTAACCTAAATCAGAAAACCACCTACCTAACTCCCTACCAGACATGCATAGCACTTAAGACCCCATTCACATAAATAATTGGCACAAAACATGAATTAATCGAATTTTAACCCAAAAATGATGAATTTGAGGTGAGTAAGGCAGGGGTGTTCACGAGTTGGCAGCTTAGTGTAAGTAAGTATCGGATGTGGCTATCACTATGAAAATCATCATTTCTCATATCTTATGCACTAAAATATGGGATACAAAGCATCAAATAAATAAATTGTTACCAGAAAAAGAGTTAGGTATGGCAAAGGTGTTCACTGTTCACCAACAGCACCGGTCATTCTTGACCCTAACCTAACCTAACCTAAATAAAAAAAACACCTACCTAACTCCCTACTGGACATGCATAGCACTTAATTAAGACCCCATTCACATAAGCAATTGGCACAGAGCATGAATTAATCTAATTTTAACCCAAAAATGATGATTCTGAGGTGAGTAAGGCAGGGGTGTTCACCAGCTGACTACACAATGAATGTAAGGAAAAGACATGATTATTACTGAGAAAATCACCTTTTCACAGCCTATGCACTCAAATATGGGACAGAAAGCATGAAGTAAATAAAATGTAGCCAGAAAAATTATGATTTAGAGGTGTGTGGGGCGAAAATGATCACCAGTTGACTAGATAGTGAACGTAAGTAAGAGACATGGTAATCACTGAGAAAATCACCTCTTTCACAGCCTGTGCACTCAAATATGGGACACAAAGCAAGAAGTAAATAAAATGTAACCAGAAAAATTATGATTTAGAGGTGTGTGGGGCAAAAATATTCACCAGTTGACTAGATAGTGAATGTATGTAAGAGACATGGTAATCACTGAGAAAATCACCTCTTTCACAGCCTGTGCATTCAAATATGGGGCACAAAGCATGAAGTAAATAAAATGTAACCAGAGAATGAGGATTTAGAAGTGATTATGGAAAATATTTAGCAGTTGACAATGTTTACTTACAGTCCATGATTGTTGTTTACCCCCATCTCTAAGGTTTTTACAGTGGTCATAATTGCTCTTGAAGGATGTCCAGTAATCCAGTGTTTAACTACACTAAATCCTTAGCACTGTGACTTTTGATTATTTAAACAAGAACGAAAATACTTCAAACGATCGGACAGCTGTCCACTGTTCACGGGAGTTGAGACAGAACTAGTAGGAGGGTGATTTGGCGGGAAGGCAGCTAGTCGGCGCGAGTGGTAAATTCAAACTGACGCTGTCGGGAAAAATCGGGTTTTTTTCGGATTTTTTTGAATTTTTGGGCATTTTGGGGTTTGGACAGCCTACGATGTCCGAATAGTGATGTATCCGGTGGACATCCGGATAGTAGAGAGATTACTTATAAAGTGAGAGATATCAGAAGTCCCAGTGAGTGATAAACAGGGTGGCTTTAGGATTGGCAGAGGATGTGTGGATCAAATATATGCAGTCAGACAGATAACAGAGAAGGCTTGTGAGAAGGACCATAAGGTGTTTATGGCATTCATAGATCTGGAAAAAGCATACAACAAAGTGGACAGAAAAGGATTGTGGAAAGCTATGCACATGTATGGTGTAGATGGTAAGCTGCTAGGTGCCATCAAGAGTTTTTATGATGGTAGTGAAACATGTGTATGGGTAAACGGACATCTAAGTGAATGGTTCATGATCGGTGTGAGCGTGTGACGAGGTTGTTTTATGTCCCATGGTTATTCAATATATATATAGATGGGGTGACGAGAGAAGTAAAAACATGAGTAATGGAGAGGGGGATGGCCTTGGTAATGAATGGTGATGGATGGAGTATCTCAAATTTGTTTTATGCTGATAATGCAGTACTGCTTGTAAATACCAAACAACTTGGTAGGCTAGTGCAGGGTTCTGCTGATGTCTGTGAGCATCGTGCCTTGAGAGTAAATGTAGAAAATAGTAGTGATGGTTACTGAAAGAGAAGGTGACTCCCAGTGCAAGGTTACAGTGAATAGAGTTCAAATACCTGGGTACAGTGATAGAAAAGAGAGGAAAATGTGCAAAAGAAGTTGAAAGTAGAGTGACACAAGGAAGAAAGGTACCTGGTGCAATGAAGGCCTTGATAAGAAACAGAGGCTTGAATGTTGCAGCTGCATGAGGCTTACATGAAGGAGTGGGCCAACTTTAACATATGGATTTGAGACTGGTGTGGCATGAAAATGAAAAGTCAAGAGTAAGAGGAGTGGAGATGGGACTACTGAGGAATGTATGTAGAGTACAGAGGGTGGATAGGATATGCAATAATGTAATAAGTGAAAGATGTGGAGCGAGGAAGTCGGTGGACACCAGAATCGAAGAGAGTGTACTGAGATGGTATGGTCATGTGGAGAGAATGGATAACAATAGAGTGGTGAATTTGAAGGAGAGAGGAGACAAGGTAGGCCAAAGAGAAGGTGGAGAGATGTGGTGGATGAGTGTGTGAGGAAGAGAGGTTTGGAAGACAGTAAGGCTAGGGAACTGACAAGAGATCGAGCTGGCTGGATGAATGTTGTGAGAAGTGCATGATCAGGGATTTGGCACCCCTTTTTAACGTGGCAGCGTCCAGATTTTTTACTGGATATGTTTAATGAAGCTAAAAAACGTGGTGAATGTTTTTGGCTTATCCGATGGAGCCAGCATTCTGGGGGCGTATCTGATACAGCCAGGAGTCTGGGGGATTGAATGATGAGTGAATAGAAGCGTGGCCTGCTGGATTGGGAAGATTTGGGCTGTCTGGACATTGCTACTCCTCACCTTGCCCTAGCGTGGGAAAGGATGTCTGGATGATGATGATGATGATGATGATGATGATGATGATGTGTTGACCCAGATGATTAACTGAAGAGCATAATTGTAAATGTTTATGAGGGGAAGGATAATGCACTGGAAAGAGGAAATTATAGCGTCATAAAACTTTCAGACCAGATAATGAAGGCAATGGAGAGAGTTCTAAAAGGTATGATTAAAGAAAGAGTGAATGCTGATGAAATGCAGTTGCAGTTTGGGTTTATGCCAGGAAGGGGGACCACTGATGCTATATTCATTGTTTGACAGCTTCAGGAAAAATATACTGTATAGGAAAGAAAACTGAACTGTACAGTACTTTGTTTTTGTTGATTTGGAGAAGGCTTTTGACAGAGTCCCTAGAAAGGTGGTGAAGTGGGCAATGAGAAGCCTGGCATCCAGGAGTGGATTGTTAGGGTGGTTATGGCCATGTGGGTGCTTGCACCAAGGCAAAGGTGAATGGAGATTTGAGTGATGAGCTTGCCATGAATGTTGCTGTGCACCAGGGGTCAGTTTTGAGCCCCTTGTTGTTTATCATGGTACACTCATCCCTCAATTATCCAATACAATAGTGCCAAAGATATGTCCGGGTAGTGGCAATATTCTAATAATGAACAATATCCCCCTACTATACCCACACCCTACCTATACCCAACCTCCAATCTATACCTAACCTATTTGCACAGTACCTCTGCTTGCTTTGGCAATGTTTTCCAGTCATTCAGGTATATTTAGACATTAAAACACACATAAGAATATCAAAAATAATTTTTAACAACAAGAAAACCATGCAAAAAAGACACTGAAAACCAAAAAACACCCTACCTACACTATACACTACTGCATATACAGTGCCCCCTCCTAATTTTGGAAGTGTTTTCCTGTCATTCTGCCATATTTAGACATCAAAACACACACAGGAATATCGAAAATAAATTTTAACATCAACAAAACCATGCAAAAAAAACACTGAAAACCAAAAAACACCCTACCTCTACACTACTGTATGTACAGAACCCCTCCTAATTTTGGCACTGTTTTCCAGTCATTCTGCCATATTTAGATATCAAAACACACACAGGAATATCCAAAGTAATGCTTAACACTAACAATACCATAAAGAAAAAACACTTGAAAACTAAAAAACACCCAACCCATACACTACTGTATATACTGCACAATACCCCTCCTTATTTTGGCACTGTTTTCCAGTCATTCTGCCATATTTAGACATCAAATCACATATAGGATTATCCATATTAATGCTAAACACCCAGGGAACAATGCATAAACAAAAAACATCCACAAAAACTTCAGGACAGTTGGAAAGTCAGTCATCTGACACCAGTGACAGCTGATCCCGGGCCACAAAAAAATTCCACAGCCAAATATGCCACTGAAAATTGGTTAAATTGGCATAAATGGTATACCACCATCTTCACTGGTGTTTATGCTAGATGATAAGCTAATAAAAACACAGAAAAATGATGAGTAAAAGTACAGAAATTCAGTACAGTGATAATAGACAGTGTTCAAGACTAAAACTTACCTAAAGGGTGACTTTACACTCCCTCTTCTGTATTTCCTTCATTCTTTCCTCTTCCTTCTGCCTGTGGGTGACTCTGCACTGAGTGACAAGCCAAATGGATTCCTGTACATCAGGAACCCACTTACTATGCTGGGTGGTTACCATATAACCAAATTTTGGCATCTGGTGGTTTAGTGGGTAACTACGGTGCTCCAATCGGATTGAGCCAGTGAAGGTTTATATCCAAGGGATGGTTGGGGTTTATTGCTCACGTAATGCCACTCACAGATGAGTAAGGCTAGTCACTCTCATCTTACATGTCAGGACCAACTTGCCTTGCCCCAGGCTCCTACACTTCTCATGGGGCAACGTAGGACTGGATGATGATGATGATGATATAACTTCCCACCATCCCAGTGCAAAATTTTGCCAGCACCTTCCAAGAGTTAAGTACATTTCTAGATGCAGAATTTCATGAGCTTTCTCGTGGTCACTTAAGAATTCGATACGACCAATGGTATTCGAATAAACCAGAAAAAAATAAATAAAAACTGACAAGTGAGTTCTATCAGTAAAATGGAGGGGAGGGACCGAGGGAATGTGGGGAGAGCTGGGAGGGTATGGAAGGGGGATCAGAGTGGGGGAGAAGCAAGGCCGTGGGCAGGATTTTCACCCTTCTGTCACGAGGTGGACAAGCACTTTTACCAAACATTTACTTGTGGCTTGTGGTCTGTTGGATGTGTGGTGGCCATTCGGAAACAAAACTCCTGGTGACCCAGCAACTTTGGACGTTCGCTAGACAGGCGGACAGCTGCTGTCACCAAACATGTACTTGTGGCTTGTGGTCTATGTTCGAGGCGTGGTAGCAGTTTAGAAAGAGTAGCCGGGTGGCTGCATGATTTTGGACATTCAGTGGGGATGCACACGGACTTTTGACACTGCTTGTGGGTTACAGTCAGCTGCTGGAGGTTCACTGGGAGTGATCTGACGAACGTTGGCTTTGACCATTCAGTACTGAGGCGGACAAACATTTTAGCTCTGGTTGTGGGTTACGGACTATTTCCCGCTCACGGCTCGAGCCCAACGGCCACGATACTGAATGTTTGAACATGTTGGCTGGCCGGTTGAAGTTCTCAGGGACTTTTACATCCAGATAAAAGAAAGTAAATTTGAATAATGGATTAGTAGAGCCAAGGTCTATTATCCAGATAAAGAATATGTCCAGATACTGCACGTCTGGATAAATGAGGGATTATTGTACTTGAAGCCCTCTCATGTGACTTCAGAAATGGACTCTCGTGGGAGATATTGTATATAGATGATTTGGTGTTGATTGCAGAGAATGAAAGGGAGGCAGAGGAAAGATTTAGGAAGTGGAGATATGGTATGGGGCATAAGGCTTAGAGTAAATGCAGATAAAAGTGATGGTATCTAGAGCTAGGGGTGGTACTGTCAACGAGGGAGAGTGGCCATGTGCAATCTGCCACAAAGGCATGAGAAGTAATTCCATCTTGTGCAGTGTCTGTGATAAGTGGGTGCATAAAAGATGTAGTGGTATTAGAGGTAGACTGCGAGGTAATGCGATTTCATGTGTCTGGTGTGTCAGGAGAGCAGTTGGAGGTTGTCAGGCCTGAATGGATTGAACTTGCTGTTGAGTCTCTTGAGTGTGTGGAAGAGTTCTGTTCTTTGGGAGACATGTTATGTGCTGGAGGTGGGGCTACAGCTAGCTCTGTGGCTAGAGTGAGTGAGGAGTGGTTGGAAGAAGTTCAGGGAGCTGGTGCTTCTCCTGACACCGAGAGGGCTCTCCCTCCATTCTACGGGATCTTTCTATGCAGCATGTGTTAAGAGTGTAATGCTGCATAGTAGTGAGACTTGGGCAGTAGAGGAAGAGGATATTTGCAGGCTCAAATGTACACAAACGACGATGATTAGGTGGATGTGCAGTGTGTCCGTGAGTGAGGGCTGGGGGGGGGGGGGGAGGGGGCTAAGTTTACGTTGGAAGAGTTGAGGGGTAGGATCAAAGCTGGGCACCGCAAACAAAAATTCACTTCCGAAAATGCAAATCCGTAAACTCAAAACATTACCTTCCGCAATTGCAAATCCGCAAGACTTCTTGAAATTTGTAGTTCCAGAAATGCAAATGCAAACCATTTGTATCCCTTCACCATGGCATCAGTTTCATTTAATTGTGGATACCATTCGCTCATCGCTCATTTTTGAAGGCTCCAACATGCTTGCATGTGTCGGCCTTGGTCACCTAATGGCGGCTCTCCACACTGCTCGATCTCTGGCAGCCTCCCTATTCAGTCCCTTAACCCTTAAGTCACATTTAATGACCTCATCCCATGTCTTTCTCGGTCTACCCCTCCCAACCCCTCCCCCAATATTAACACCTCTCACCCTCTGTACCCAATTATCCTCCCCCATCCTCTCCACATGTCCAAACCACCTCAGCCTGCCTCTCCTCATCACAACACCAATACACTCCAGTCCCATCCTACCTCTCAACTCTTCTATCGTAAGCCCAGCCCCCCCAGGCCTTGCACGCAGGGACGCACTGCACATCCACCTAATCATTGTCATTTCTGTACGTTTGAGCCTGCGAATATCTTCTTCCTTTACTGCCCAGGTCTCACTACCATACAGCATCACACTCCTAACACATGCTGCATACAAAGACCCCTTAGCACGTAAGGAGAGTCCTCTCAATGTCAGGAGAGGCAACAGCTCCCTGAACTTCTTCCAACCACTTCTCACTCTAGCAACCGAGCTAACTCCAGCCCCACCTCCGGCACCTAACATGTCTCCCAAATAACAAAACTCCTCCACACACTCAAGAGACTCACCTGCAAGTTCAACCCTCTCACGCCTAACAATCTCCTCCTGCTCTCCCCGACACACCGCACACATGAAATCAGCATTATCTCGCAGTCTACCTCTAATACCACTACATCTCTTGTGCACCCACTTATCACAGACACTGCACAAGATGGAATTACCTCCCACACCTTTGTGGCAAACTGCACATAGCCACTCTCCCTCTCCTCTGATTAGTGGATTTTATTATGTTTAGTATGATATTTTTTTTAATGATGGGGTTAAAAAATCATCTCCAGTTACTCATTCACCACAACTAGCTATATCTTTATTTACTCTATTGTGACTAACAGCAGGTGACTTTATGAAGTTTGGATATTGTCTGTGGCACTGAATGGGATATGCAGTATAAAGTTACATTTATTGTAAAGCTAAAATACATACAGTAATCCCCCCAAATTAGCAAGGGTTAGGTTTCAAGCCCCCTCGCTAATTCTTGACGCCTACCGGAAGACGACACATCAGTAATTGCGTAGCCTATGAACCGCTGATACTGTACACCTAACCCCCACCATTCGACAGGGATGTGTTCCATAAAAAGTGGTTAAATAACAAATTGGTTAAATGAACCGATTTTGGATAATATCGGTTTTTAGCCCATAATCATTCCCGTCAATTTTATTATGTTCTGCACACTCATCTCTTCAAGCTCATTAACATTTTCCTTATACACTAATATCGCAAAATGGTTTTATGGAAGATATAATAATATTTGGATACCCCCACCCTACCCTTCCCCTTCCAACCAAGCTAGGATGACGTGCTGGCTCAAAGAAATTCGGTTCAAACTGAGCTCTCGATGCCGGTGCAAAGCGAGACAATCACAGCCGTCACCAGATACCTACAGCCAATCAATGGTGGTGCTGCTCCCCCAACTACCTTCCGCTTTCATTTCAAAATCAGAGTAGATCTGGCAGTCCAGTGCAGCAGGTGTCCCTTGGTTCCTGGATGCATTTCTTAGGTCCCACGGTGTTTTGCCTCTATCTGTTCAGTGTCCTAAGTGTGGGAAGGGCCGGCACCAGTGGTGTTGCACAGAAAGTCATGTGATCCCGAAGACCAAGAAAAACAAACTGTGTAACTACTACATTTCTGATTATCATGGCACATTTCTAGAACGAATGCACCTGGAACCATGGCAAGTTGTTATTTTTGTGTATTACTAGGTCCAGAAAGTCTCTAACCATGTAACTGTG
>JAGKTI010016443.1:0-17704 GCA_018397915.1 Birgus latro
CATTCCAGGTCGCAGTCTTTACCTTGTCCTTTGTCCGTTCCTTTTTCGTCAACTTTTGGTCAGTCCTGGTCCGAGGCTTTCTGTTCGTTTTTTTAGTTAGTTGTTTTTACGGGGTGGGGCACCAACCCACCACCAACCCTTTTAGTCACCTCTTACGACAAGCAGGGATACTGGGGGAGAATTCTTGAAAACCCCCTTACCCCCAGGGGGTGTAGGGGTTAAAAAGAAAGCAGAGGCACCCAACTGACGGCCTGCGGTTAAGTGGTTAAGGCACTTTGGCTGAATGTGGCCTATAAGGGATTTAGATCCAAGGGACATTTTGACAGAGTCCCTAGAGAGGTGGTGAAGTGGGCAATGAGAAAGCTAGGGTTGGAAGAGTGGCTGGTTAGGGTGGTTATGGCCATATATGTGGGTGCTTGCACCCAGGTAAGAGTGAATGGAGTTTTGAGTGATGAGTTTTCAGTGATTGTTGGTGTGCATCAGGGGTCAGTTTTGAGTCTCTTGTTGTTTATCATGGTACTTGAAGCCCTCTCACGTGACTTCAAAGATGGACTGCCGTGGGAGATGTTGTATGCTGATGATTTGGTGTTGATTGTAGAGAATGAAAAGGAGGTGGAGGAAAGATTTAAGAAATGGAGAGATGGTATGGGGTACAAGGGCTTAAGGGTAAATGCAGATAAAACAAAAGTGATGATATCTAGGGTTGGTGGCGGTACAATCAGAGGAGAGGGAGAGTGGCCCTGTGCAGTTTGCCACAAAGGTGTGGGAAGTAATTCCATCTTGTGCAGTGTTTATAATAAATGGGTGCACAAGAGATGTAGTGGTATTAGAGGTAGACTGCGAGATACTGCTGATTTTATGTGTGCGGCGTGTTGGGGAGAGCAGGTGGAGATTGTTAGGCATGAAACGATTGAACTTGCAGGTGAGTCTCTCGAGCGTGTGGAAGAGTTTTGTTATTTGGGAGACATGTTACGTGCCGGAGGTGGGGCTGGAGCTAGCTCGGTTGCTAGGGTGAGAAGTGGTTGGAAGAAGTTCAGGGAGCTGCTGCCTCCCTTGACATTGAGAGGACTCTCCTTATGTGCTAAGGGGTCTTTGTATGCAGCATGTGTTAGGAGTGTGATGCTGTGTGGAAGTGAGACCTGGGCAGTAAAGGAAGAGGATATTCGCAGGCTTAAATGTACAGAAATGACAATGATTAGGTGGATGTGCAGTGTGTCGCTGCGTGCAAGGCCTGGGGGGCCGGGTTTAAATGGAAGAGTTGAGAGGTAGGATGGGACTGGAGTGTATTGGTGTTGTGATGAGGAGAGGTAGGCTGAGGTGGTTTGGACATGTGGAGAGGATGAGGGATGATAATTGGGTATAGAGGGTGAGAAGTGTTAATATTAGGGGAGGGGTTGGGAGGGGTAGACCGAGAAAGACATGGGACGAGGTCATTAAGTGTGACCTCAGGGGATTGAACAGGGAGGTTGCCAGAGATCGAGCGGTATGGAGAGCTCTCATTAGGTGACCAAGGCTGACGCATGCAGGCATGTTGGAGCCTTTAAAAACGAAACGAAATGATAGTGTCACTTGGGAAAGGGACTGCTGATTCTCTTCTAAAATCCACTCACTCAATGTAGTGCTGCTCTCAGGTGTCTGCCCTTTCCTCTCTTCCTTACTTTTCTTTCCTTTTGTCTTTATTTCCTTCATTCTTTCCTCTTCCTTCTACCTGTGGGTGACTATACACTCCCACTTCTGTGTTTCTTTCCTTCTGCCTGTGGGTGACTCTACGTTGTCTGAGACGCCAAATGATTCCCTGTACACCAGGAAACCTTTTCCTATGCTGGGTGGTAACCATATAACAAATTATTGTGCCTGGTGGCTTAGAGGGTAATTAAGGTGCTTCAATCAGATTGAGCCTATGCAGGTTTATATCCAAGGGGTGGTTGAAGTTTATTGCTCATGTAATCCTATTCAGGGATGGATGAGGCTGGTCACTCATCTTAATGTCAGGACCAACTTGCCTAGTCTTGGGTTTCTATACTCCTAATAGGGGAACGTAGGATTGGATGATGAATGAATGAAGAATATTAACTGAGATCTTATCCCTGAGCCCTTATGTTTGTGATGGGGAAGTGTAAGCATTATGTCAGTGATGATGAAATGAGTTTATGATGGCCCAGCTTCTGATATCACTTCATCCAACATTTCTTCTGCCCATTCACTAGCACCATAATACCCTGTAGCATAAATTCCCAGTAGTACTGTACAAAGAGACAAGTGGTATCCACAAGAAAAGAAAAGCTAGACAGAAACCAGTTCATCCTCATTGAACTAGCCATACCACTATTTTAAATGTGCTTATTCGCTGTCACATTTGGAAGGAAAAACACATCATCATCATCCAGGCCTCCATTCCCATCCCAAGGTTGGCTGAGATAGTGTCCATTTAAAATATAAGACCTACAAATATTGTCATTATTACATGCACTTATAACAGGCAGTTATAAACAGCATTACAAAGGATAAAGCTGTACTCTGCAGTGATTTATATATCCAAGCTAAGGTTCTGTATTACGTGGCTGTGATAATGGAGGAACAGATATTTTGGGTGTGATTATAATGCCTCTTTATTGTTTCCTCTCCAGCCCAAATAGCTTACTCTCTGAGCTGCAACTGGCATTTGTAACCTTCCTGGTGGGTCAGGTGTGGGAAGGATGGGAGCAGTGGCGTGCCCTTGTCATGTCTCTCTGCCGTGCCCAGAAGCTGCTGGAAGAGGAGCCACAACTTTACGATCGACTGATGTCTGTACTACACTTCCAGATCAATGAGGTAGGCATTACAGACATGGTAGTAAACAGGGATAACACAGCTTCTGTAACTTTGGTGCTTCTGTCATCCAGAAATTAATATGGTCATGATTGTAGCCATGATAGGTGTACACTCTCATTTAAGTTATGATTAGGTTACAGTACTTTAAGAAGAATCATGCCTCATTTTCATGTCATCCATCATAATGCTAGGATTGTTTAAATCAGTTCATTCCAGTGTGTAATTTTTTTGCTTTGCCAGTCAGTTTTCAGTTTTAATTGTTTTTTGAAGTGAAATGACAAGGTGGCTTGCAGCATTTTAATTTCCCATTAAATTGATTTCCCTGTACAATATTATTGGTTATAAATGCATTTTAGGTTTATAGTATTGCATTGTATTGCAACTGTGTTGTGCCCTATTTTGAATCATATCGTATTGTTCATATCATTTACAAAGGCTTCAACATGCTTGCGTGCGTCAGCCATGGCCACCTAATGGCGGTTCTCCACTCCCCATGATCTCTGGCAGACTCCCTATTCAGTCCCTTATCCCTGAGGTCACACTCTATATTCTTCTCCCATCACAGGTGCCTGGGGATTTGTTTGTTGACATCGTGGAGAGTAATAACTTCCTGGCCTCTGCATTGGCAACTCTCTTTGCCAATATTACCGACTCCTGCACGTTCCTACCTCCAAGTCTGCCACGCAAGGCTCAGCGGTTCCGGGCACATCTCTCAGCAAAATTTGACTGGAATTTGAGTTTGGAAGACAATGAGGAGGATGCACCTGTGGTTGTTGAACTATAGTGAGGATAACATAACTGCCAAGTTTTTTATTATAAATGAGGCTTGTAATAAATGGGGCAAGCCATGAAATTATGTCACTTTGTGGCAAGATCTGAACTAACCTAAGAGCTCCAAGTGTCAACACAGTCTGCTTCGATCAGTTTATCTTTGATTACATGATGGCATATGCAGTATTAAATGTGTATTTGTAGATGAAGAAGTGTATGTGTCACACATAAGCACCCCTTGTTGTAAAGAAAAAAGAGCTCATGTACACATTTGGCTGAAAATCCTTGAGCAAAGGGGAGTAAATCAATAGCTGTTCCATGAAATCTATCTCTGTGTGTTGCCAGACACCTTAATCCTCTAAGGGGTGGCCACAAACAAATCACCTCCATGTCACTCTGTCCTCTGCCATTTCACTCCCTGCTCCCAGCACACACCCCCCTCTCTCATATACCTCTCCACTCCATCCCTCCACAAGGGCCTTCTCGTCTCCCCCTCCACCTCACTCACATGCACTTTCCTCCTTAATCTCTGGCTCTAATCTTCTCCACATGGCCAGACCTCCTTCATGTATTTAATGCTTTGTTATCACATCCACATCCATACTACAATGCTCCTTCACTTAACTCATTTGTCATTTTGTCTATCGACGTAACTCCACATGTTCCTCTCAAATTACTTGTTTCCACTGCTGTTACTCTTGTGTCCTTTCAGCAAGGTCCAAGCTTCACTTCCATTCGTTAGAGTTGGTATCACAATACAGTAAACCTCGATATAACGGACTTCAGTAGACCGGAATTCGCTTTTATCGGACTCGAGGAGCTACCGGACTAAACTCCTATATATCGGAAAAAGTCCAATATAGCCAGAAAGCAGTCCGGACTGCCTGGCAACTTCAGCTATGTTCACCACAATAAGACAAGTAAAAGACATGTTTTCCAGTGCACAGTACAGTATTATTATACCATTTGATTAATGTAGTGAAGGTATAACACAGTACAATACTGAAATGGTGGTGAAAACCACTGATGCAATCCGGACTAATGTCTGATATATCGGAAAAAGTCCGGATTAGGAGGGGTAAGTCCGGATGTCGCTTTTATCGGAATTTCGCATATTTCGGACTGGCTTGGGCCCCAATTAGTCCGTTATAGTGAGGTCTTACTGTACTGTCATGCAGCGACTTCTTCACTTCCTTGATCACTTCCTAGATCATCATTTACCTCCTCCTTTTTCCTCTTCACTAGTCTTTTTACGTGCTTCTTGCTCTCAGTATATTCAGTTCTTATTTCAGTTGAACCCCCGTCCTTTAACCACTCTAGCCACTTCTTCCTGTTTTCCTCCACTCCTCTCTTAACCTCTTCATCCCACTATGCCATACCTTTCTTCTTTGTTGTTACTCTTGCCACACCACACACACCACTTTAGCATTCCAGATCCATTTGATTCCAGTTCTTTGATTCTAACTCCTCCCCTACTTTGGTCCTGTATTCATCTGCCATTTCTCTGATTCTTAGCTTCTCGACTTTCATTCTTTCTCCCTGACTGCTCCTTTCTCTCCTGGTCCACCTCACTCCTCTCACCTTGATCTTGCATACCACAGTCATATGATCTGACAGACCTCCACATCGTCCTCTCACTGACCTCGTATCAGCAACCATTCCCAGTATCGACCTCTCTGTGAGCACATGATCAATCAGGCTCCTTTCAACATGATCCTCGTTCCATCTATACCATGTATATTTATGTGCACCTTTGTGTTTGAAATACAAGTTACAAATGCACAAACTCCTTTCCTGATACATATCCTTCAGTCGCTTTCCTTTGTCATTTTTTCCTGGCACTCCATTACAACCCATTGTCATCCTCAGGACCAGTGCCTACTCTTCCATTCATATTGCCCACTACGATCACTTTATAGCTCCTGGGCATTTCTCCAACTGCTTCATGCAGCTAATCCCAAAACCTGTCTTCTCTCACTCCTGTCCTCACACGGCACATATGCTACAATCACAGCCATTTTCACCTTCTCAGACTTGAACTTGACATATATACATCTCGTGCTGACACATTTGTAATCTCTCATTCCACTCTGCCACACTTCATTCATCAGCAGAGCAACTCCTTCCTTGCATCTTCCTCGCCCATTCATGCCTGACCTCACACACTTTGCACCCTCCCACTCCTCCACCTCACACCCTTTCATATTTATTTCAGACAGTGCCATCACAGAGTATCTTGCACTCTTGAACACATTCACCAATTCCACTCTGAAAATAGGAAGTTATTCTGGAAAAAGGTGTGAAAATGTAGAAGTGGCAGCAGAAAGAAATGTGAAAGTGTGAAGGATGTAAGTGGTAGATAATTAACCCATGGGGATGACTTAAGGACCAGATGGAAAGGATATTTTGAAAGCCTGATGAATGGGAATATAGAGAGTGGAGCCACTGTAAATATGACTGGTTTGGGGGTGTGCAGAGAAGGGATGCAGTGTTAGGAAATGTGACACTCGCACAAGTGAAGAACACTGTGAAACGGTTGAAAAATGGGAAAGCAGCTGGGGCTGATGAGGTGTTTGCAGATATGATTAAGTGTAGTGGAGAGAGCAGATTGAAGTGCTTGTTGGAGATATGTAAGAAGGCATGGATGAGTGAAACTGTGCCAGTAGTGGAAAAAGGCTGTGATTGTACCCCTGTACAAAAATAAAGGTGAACGAAGTGAGTGCAAGAATTATCATGGTATAAGTTTATTGAGTGTGGTAGGGAAGGTATATGGAAGAATTATTATAGAGAAAGTAAGAGAGATATCAGAAGTCCTAGTGAGTGATGAACAGGGTGGCTTTAGGAGTGGCAGAGGATGTGTGGATCAAATATTTGCAGCAAGACATAGTGGAGAAGGCTTGTGAGAAGGACCACAAGGTGTTTATGCATTCATGGATCTGGAAAAGGCATATGACAAAGGAGAAAGGGAAGGATTGTGGAAGGTTTTGTGCATGTACGGTGTAGATGGTAATTTGCTAGGTGCCGTCAAAAGTTTTTTATGATGGTTGTGAAGCATGTAAGGGTAAATGGGCATCTTTTTCTTTTCTTTTTTTTTATGCAAGGAAGAAGGAACCAAAGGCCATGGGCCCACATACTGTTCCTTCCAAGAATAAACAAAAACAATACAAAAGAGAGCCAAATTCAAGATCCATTCATTTTGAGATGCCTGGACGCACTGCATTTGAAAGACTGGAGATCATAGGAAGTAGGAAACACAGACAGAGGAAGACAGTCCCAGAGTTGACCAGTTGCATAAATGAAGGACTGGGAGTAATGGTTAACTCTTTCATTAGAAAGTTGGACAGAAAAGAGATGAGAGGTTGTTGCTAGACAGGTACTACGTGCCTGTCGTAGAGGTGGAGGGATGCAAGCAGACAGTTCAGAGGAAACTGGCCATTGAAGTAGCGATAGAAAAGTGATAAAGATGCAACAGTGCGGCGAAGAGACAGAGGTTGAAGGGAGCTAGTAAGAGGAGGAGAGTTAATGAGACGAAAAGGCTTTGACTCCACCCTATTGAGAAGGGCTATATGTGGGGAGCCTCCCCACACGAGAGTTGTACTCCACACAGGGGCAAAAAAAAAACGTGTATAAAGTCAATAACTGTGCAGGGGTAAAGAAGGTTCGGAGTCGGCTTAGCACACCTAATCTCTTGGAAGCAGATTTCACAAGAGTTATAATATGTTCTTTCCAAGATAAATCCTGAGTGAATGAAACCCCAAGCATGTTCAAGGATGATGCAGGAATGAGCTGGACATAATTAAACATCAGTGGGTACTCCTGTGGAAAGTTTTGTCGGGTTGATAGCTGTAAGAACTGAGTCTTTGATACATTAAAAACAACAAGGGTATTTTTACCCCAGCCAGAGATACGAGCCAGGTCAGACATTAGGTGTGCCATAGCCTGATCCCTTTTTTGCTGAAGTAATTGCTGAGATGGACGTTGCTGGAACCGAATGCAAAGGTGAAGGGTGGAATCATTAGCGTACGAGTGGATGGGGTTAGATGTACAGCTTAGAAGGTCATTGATGAATAAAAGGAAGAGAGTTGGTGATAGGACAGAGCCCTGAGGAACACCACTATTAATAGATCTAGGAGAAGAGCAATGGCCGTCTACAACAGCGGCTATAGAACGACCAGAAAGGAAGCTAGAGATGAAGGCACAGATAGAAGGATAGAAACCATAAGAGGGCAGTTTAGAAATTAAATATTTATGCCAGATTCAATCGAAAGCCTTTGAGATGTCAAGTGCAATGGCAAAGCTTTCGCTAAAGTCCCGAAAGGAGGATGACCAGGAGTCTGAAAGATAGGTGAGAAGATCGCCAGTGGAGCATCCCCGACGGAAACCATATTGACGATCAGAAAGAAGGCTGTGATAAGAAAGATGCTTTAAAATTTTTCTGTTAAGAGTAGACTCGAACACTTTTGAAACACAGGATGTTAAAGCAGTTGGATGATAGAGGGTTGGGAATGGTCACCCTTCTTTGGGACAGGCTGAATGAGAACAAACTTCCAGCAAGAAGGAATGGTACAAGTTGACAGACAAAGTTGAAAGAGTTTACCTAGGCAGGGTGTAAGCATAGAAGTAAAGTTCTTCAGGACAACAGGAGAGACTCCATCAGGCCCATATGCCTTGTTAGTATTGAGGCCAGTGTTGCCTGAAAATACATCAGCTGAGGAAATTTTAATGTCAGCCATAAGGAAGTCAGAGGGGGGAAGAGACGGAGGAACAGCACCGAAATCATCTAAGGTGAAATTCGAGGAGAAAGTCTGAGCAAAGAGATCTGCTTTATCAGTATAAGTAATAGCTACAGAGCCATCAGAGTAGAAAAGAGGAGGGAAGGATGATGAGGTAAAGTTGTTAGAAAGGTTTTTGGCAAGGTGCCAGAAGGAGCGAGAAGAATTTGAGTTGGAGAGTTGAGAACATGTATTGCGGATGAAATTACTTTTAACAGTCCGAAGAACAGACTTAGCATGATTCCGGGCAGAAACAAGAAAGATGTGATCCAGGGGTGGGTTGGCTCCGGTACCTTTTGTAGGCCCTCTTCTTGTTGCAAACAGCATTAGAACAAGGTGATTAAACCAAGGTTTTCTTGCATTAGACAAAGGATATGAGAAAGGAATGTATGCTTCCATGCCTGAGACAATAACCTCCGTAATGCGTAAGGCACATGCAGATGGCTCCCGGCCATGGAAGCAATAATCATTCCAGGGAAAATCAAAGAAGTACTGCCTGAGGGCCTCCCAATCCGCAGCTCCAAAGTGCCACAGACGACATTTCTTTGGAGGTTCCCCAGGCCACACCGGAGAGATAGGACAGGTTAAGATAATAAGGTTATGATCGGAGGAGCCCAACGGAGAGAAAAGATGAACAGTGTAAGCAGAAGGATTAGTTGTGAGGAAAAGGTCAAGTATGTTGGAGCTCTCTCCAAGGCGGTCAGGGATACGGGTAGGGTGCTGTACAAGCTGCTCTAGGTCATTAAGGATAGAAAAGGTGTAGGCTTGTTCACCAGGCGGATCAATAAATGGTTCACAATCAGCGTGGGTGTGCAACGAGGTTGTGTGATGTCCCCATTATTGTTCAATTTATATATGGATGGGGTGATGAGAGAAGTAAAAACACAAGTAATGGAGAGGGGGATGGCATTGGTAATAAATGGTGATGGATGGAAAATCTCAAATTTGTTTTATGCTGATGATACAGCACTACTTGCAAACTCCGGGCAAGAGCTTGGTAGACTAGTGCAGAGTTTTGCTGATGTTTGTGAGTGTCATGCCTTGATAGTAAATGCAGAAAAGAGTAAACTGATGGTTATTGAGAGAGAAGGTGACTCCCAGTGCGATGTTAAAGTGAATGGAGAGAAACTGGAATTGGTGAGAGAGTTCAAATACCTGGGTACAGTGATAGAAAAGAGAGGAAAATGTGCAAAAGAAATGGAAAGTAGAGTGACACAAGGAAGGAAAGTGGCTGGTGCAATGAAGGTCTTGATATGAAACAGAGGTTTGAGTGTTGCAGCTGCATGAGACTTACATGAAGGAGTGTTAGTGCCAACTTTAACATATGGATGTGAGACTATGGTGTGGCATGAAAATGAAAAGTCAAGAGTGAGAGGAGTGGAGATGGGAATGCTGAGGAATGTTTGTGGAGAACAGAGAGTGGATAGGATACTAAATAATGTGATTCATGAAAGATGTGGAGTGAGAAAGTCTGGACACCAGAATCGAAGAGAGTGTACTGAGATGGTATGGTCATTTGGAGAGTATGAATAACAATAGAGTGGTGAAAAAGGTATATCTGACCGAATTTGAAGGAGGGAGGAGATGAGGTGGGCCAAGGAGAAGGTGGAGAGATATGGTGGATGAGTGTATGAGGAAGAGAGGTTTGGAAGTCAGTGAGGCTAGGGTTCTAACAAGAGATCGAACTGGCTGGATGAATATTGTGAGGAGAAGTGAATGGTCAGGGATTTGGCACCCTGTTTTAGCATGACAGCATTTGGATTGACTCTATTGTATAAGTTTATGTGAAGCTACAGAACGTGGTGAATGTTTTTGGCTTATCAGATAGAGCCAGGATGCCGGGGGCTTGAATGGTTAGTGAATGGAAGTGTGGCCCATTGGACTGGGCAAATTTGGGCTGTCTGAACATTGCTACTCCTCACCCTGCCCTAGGGTGGGAAAGGGGGTCCGGTTGATGATGATGATGGTCACTTCCTCATTTCTTATCACTGCTTTCACAGAACCAGCAACCTTTCTTCCTTGTTGATCCCTTTAAAGCACTTCACCCTCCAAACTTCCATCCTTACTCATCACACTATCCAAGTACTCAAATGTGCACTCACATTTTCCATTTCCTCATCATTCAGCCTCACTGTACATCCAGTGGCTTCATTTCTCTTAAAGACCATAACTTTACTCTTCCCTACATGCACATTTAGATTCCATTTCTTACTTAATCTTCCCAACTTATTCACCAAGGCTTGCAGTTCCCCTTCATCTTTACTTAACAATACAGTATCATCTTCAAACAACAGTACCAGGTGTTTCCAAATGCTGCCTTCTCTCATTAGGGCCATTCTAACATCCACTGCCCAACCTTGTATCTCTTATAACCCCATCCATATAGAAGACTGAATACCCATGGAGACATGACACATCCCTGTTTCAATCCAACATTCAAATAGAAAAATTTGTGCTCGGTTCACTTTCCACATGCACTACAACCTTAACCCCCCCATACATACTCTTCATGGCATTCATTAACTTCCCATTTACTCCATATATTTTCAGTATTTTCCACATTCCTTGTCTATCCACCCAGTCATGTGCTTTCTACAAATCCATGAAGGCTGCATAAAACTTCTTTCCCTTCTCTTGAAACTTTTCCACTAAAGACCAGAGAATGAATATCTGATCTACACAACCTCTTCCCTTCCTAAAACCTCCCTGACAAAAATACCCCCATGATTACCACACACTTGTATTTCCCCTTATCCATTAAACAGGGGAATAATTACACCTGACTTCCAATCCTCCAGGACTCTACCGTCCTCCTAGGCCAATCTACATATCTTCCATATCCATTCTGCCACTGTCTCCCTCATGCATCAGCATTTCACCACACTCTCCATCAGTTCCTGGAGCTTTCCCCATTTTGACTTTTTTCTTTGCTTTCACTACCTTCATCCTACTGATTTCTTCCTCTCTTCTCACCTCCCTCCTTGTCCTAGCCATTTCCCAACCGCTTATACTCGCATTACTTTAAAACTCCATGTTTAACAGCTCCTGAAAATGTTCTCTCCATCTGCTCACTTTTTCTTCCTTTTGCGCTATCAGTCATCCATTTTACTCTTTCACTCCCTGACTAACTTCTTTATCACCCTAACTTTCTTTACCTCTTTCCAGATTCCCTCCACTTTACACTCAAATTCTTTCCAAATTCCTCATCCTTTCTCTTCATACTCTCTCTTATTACTCTTTTCACCTCTCTCGTTCTCTCTACATACAACTCTCTCTTCCATCTCTCAACTTCCTCCAAGTCCCTGCTTCCCATCCACTTACTATATGCTTAATGTTTTGCACCACAGCTTGTCTTACCTCTTCATTCCACCATGCTGTTCCTTGCACCCCCTTTCATCTTCTCTTCACAGCCACACACCACCTCACAAGCTGCACAGATTTCTTCTGTGAATATCTTGCACACACCTTCCATCTCCCCATCTGCTCCAAATCATATTTACCTAATTGCTCCTCCACTTCTCTTATATTCTGCCTTTTTTCCATCCTCTTGCAACCTTTCTACCCTCCTTGTGTGGTCTACTTCCTCCTGTCCTTCCCTTCTTCTATCCCTCCACTGCACTTGAATCATGATTTTCACCACCATCAAGCGGTGATCAGAAAGTCCACTCCCAAAACCTCTGAATGCTCTTGTATCCATTACACACCTTCTCATTCTGTCATCCACACATACATAATCAGTCATTGCCTTCCATTCATTCAGTTCACCACCCATCCTTCTCATCACCAGCCATGTATACCTGTGAGTCATTTTGTGCCTAAAGAGGGTATTGGCTATCACCAACCCCCTCCCTGCACAAATATAGACTAGAGCACTGCCTTTCTCATGGACTTCTGCAGGTACACTCCAATCACCAACTACTCCATCCACCTCATTCCCTACTTTTCCATTCATATCCCCAGTCGGTAACACTGTCTCATTCCTTACAAACTTTTCCATGCACGCTTCCACATTTGTCCAGAAATCTTCTTTCACTCTACTTGCACGGTCTTGCGTTGGTGCATGTACACACATTCGCCCATGTTTGTATTCCAACTTTCAGTCTTACCCACACAATCCTTGAACCAACTGATCCATACTCTCGTATATTCTTCCATCTTTTGCACACAACAGTACATCATCCTTATCATCATCATCCAATCCTATATTGCCCCATGAGGAGCATAAGATCCTGGGGCTAGGGAAGCTGGTCCTGGCATTTAAGATGAGAGTGACCAGCCTCACTCATCTCTGAGTGGCATTACTTCAGCAGTACACCCCAACCACCCCTTGTATATAAACCTGCACAGGCTAAGTCTGATTGGAGCGCCTTAATTACCCATTGAACCACCAGGTGCCATAATTTGGTTATATGGTTACTATCCAGCATAATAAATAGTTTCCTGGTGTACAGGAAACCATTTGGTGTGTCACTCAGTAGAGTCACCCACAGGCAGAAGGAAGACAAAAGAATGAAGAAAAGAAAGGCAGAAGAGGGAGTGTAAAGTCACCTGTAGGCAGAAGTAAGAAAAACGAATGAAGCCCCATCCACACTCCCACTCTCTCACACTCACCTCACCATTTAGTCTCAGTTACTCCACACATGTCCACTTCTGCACCCTCAAGCACCGGGATAATCTCACGTCATCATTCACACCCCTTACATTTTATGTTGCAACCAGTATCATGTCCTTTGCTTGATCCTTAGTCGTCACCTGTTGGTCAGTCCTGGTCCGAGGCTTCTTGTTTGTATTTTTAGTTACAGTAGTTGTTTTCCGGGGTGGGGCACTAACCCTCCACCAACCCACTTGTTGTCATGTAGGGAACACATGTTGGTTGGTTATAAGGCTAGCACCCAGCTTTGTAAATGATTTCCTGGTTTACAGGAAATCATTTGGCTTGCCACTCAAGTAGAGCTACCCTAATATAGAGTACCACTGCACTAAGTGGGTGGATGATGGGCACCCCCCCAACTACCACCATGAAATCATCATCATCATCATCTAATCCAATGTTGCCCCGTGAGAAGCATAGGAGCCCGGGGCTAGGCAAGATGGTCCTGGCATTTAAGATGAGAGTGACCTGCCTCACTCATCCTTGAGTGGCATTATGTGAGCAATAAACTCCAACCATCCCTTGGACTTAAACCTGCACTGGCTCAATCCAATTTGAGCACCTTAGTTGGCCACAAAACCACCAGTTGCCATAATTTGTTTATAAGGTTACCACCCAGTGTAGTCAATGGTTTCCTGGTGTACAGGAAACCATTTGGCTCATCACTCAATGCAGAGGTACCATAGACAGAAGGATGAGGAAAGAATGAAAGAAAGACTGAAGAGAAATGAAGAAGAGATGGAAGGAAGAGAGGAAAGGAAAGGCACCTGAGAGCAGCACTACATTAAGTGAATGGATGGTGATTAATAATTAAAAAAAAATCATTGGTCATTAGTGGCTGATCCAAATATTCAGTCATTATAGCCAAGGGTGTATCTTGTTCGAACTCTTTGCCCATGGTGGCCATGGCTCCGATTTACCTCTTTCTCAAGGACTTTCAGCTACATGTGTACTTTGTGAAATTGGCGGTGAAGAGTTTTGCAGTATTGGGGTTGTTCCATGTGCGCTGAGTCTATGTAACGCTAGCCATGCAGCGGGAGCTGTCAAGAATCTTTAGTTCATCACTGTGCAGCGAGCATTTAGATGCTTCATGGATAGGCACCATGTTTGTATTTGCACTGAAGTTTTAATTTGACAGGTATATACTGGGGTTTTTGATGAAATGCACTTGGACTAGGAAAATTCATATCAGCTTATGTCCACACTGCATCATGGTTGAAACATGAAGAGACAGAAGATGTGTAATAAATCATCTCAGTTTCTTTAGAGGCTGCTGTACTGAGTCACAGATATCTACTATTGTATCTTGTGAACTGCCCTTGTTATCACTGTGGGTAGATTTTAGAGTGCTACATAGCAGAATAACCCATTGTGTTTTGTTTCAAGTAATTGAGATTACCATCACTTAATTTAGTTGCTGATCATGCTATATTGCTTGGGTATGAAGAAGGAAAACTGGAAAAAATATAATAAAGAATTTGAACAGCTAGTGGTCTTGAAAATGGCACCCATATGTACCAATTGTATTTTGAAACTACACTAATGACCTTAACAACTGACATCATCATCATCATCATCTAATCCTGTGTTGCCCCATGAGGAGCATAGGAGCCAGGGGTTAGGCAAGTTGGCCCTCATATTTAAGATGGGAGTGACCAGCCTCACTCATCCCTGAGTGGCATTACGTGAACAATAAACCCCAACCATCCCTTGGATATAAACCTACACAGGCTCAGTCTGATTGGAGCGTCTTAATTACCCACTAAACCACGAGGCACCATAATTTGGTTATATGGTTACCACCCAGCATAGTAATTGGTATCCTGGTGTACAGGAAACCATTTGACTTGTCACTCAGTGTAGAGTCACCCACAGACAGGAGGAAGAAGAAAGAAGGACAGAAGAGGAAGGAAGGAAGTGAGGAAAGGCCAGTCACCCAAGAATGAACGAACAGTGAGTAAAAAGAAAAAACTTGTAGCAACCCTAGAGAGGCTATGTGGCACTAAGGCAGCAAAGAATGGAGGATAATTGAAGTAGATGCAAACTATGCAGAGCAGAAAGAAAAGCAATAATTTTAGATATAGAAAAAGTAGGAGAATCACCAAGGAAATCAGTAAGCAATGAGAGGCAGGGTAACAATGACAGGAAGGGAAAAGCAGAGCGACGGCTGCAAGTACGAATGGGTAGTAGAGAAAAAGGTGTCTGATAGTCAAGCAGCAGGTACAGTGTGAACAAAATGGAGAGGGGTCACCACTCATTAAGTGACTGGGGGTGAAAGCAGTGATGAGAAATAGGGAGATGAGTATGGAAGTCAAGAAGTCACCGCATGATAGTATCATGATCCCTACCCTGACGTATGAAAGTGAGGCATGGACCTTGCTAGAGGGTAACAAGTCAAGAGTGAGAGCAGTGGAAATTAGTTACTTGAGAAGAGCATGTGGAGTGACATGGAGGGACAGGCTGACGAATGAAGAAGTGAAGGAACGTTGTGGGGTGGATGTGGATGTGGTTGAGAAGATTAGGAGAAATACACTGAGGTGGTTTGGATATGTGGAGAGAATGGAGAATGAAAGACTGACTAAAAGGGTGTATGCAGGTGGGGTGGAGGGAGGGAGAGGGAGAGGAAGACTGAGGATGAGGTGGAGGGATGGAGTTGAGAGGTATATGAGGGAGGGGGGAGTGAGCTGAGGGGAGGGTAGGCAAATGGTGGATGACAGAGCGACTTGGAGGTGTTTTGTCTGCGGCCACCCTTTGTGGGATTAGGGCATCGGGCTATAGATAGATAGAGTAAGGCGGGTGTGTGACCCAAGCTAAGATGAGCAAGGACAGTCTATCACATCGATGAATGGAATGAGTGGAAATAGACCAAGGAAGAACAGAAGGTTTAACGAGATGAAGCATATTGGTGACCTGGGAGTTCCAGGAAGTTTCCCATAGGTCATGGAAGAGGCGAGTAAGAACAGGAAAACAATCAAGGGTAGGAATGGGCCGAGGAGAAGACATGAGAGACAGAGCAGCAGAATGAGCCAGTGTAACTGCAGGTTCATTACCAGCAATCCCAACACAGCTAGGGACCCAGCAAAATTGAATCGACCTCTTATACACAGAAAAACGGAAAAGCCACTATTGGATTTGGGTGACAAGGGGATGAGAAGAAGCTCGTAGAGAAGAAAGTGCACTATGGGAATCAGAGAAGATAACAGAAAAGGGGGAAGAGGAACAAAACAGAGACTTCAGAGTGAAAAGATGAACATAAAAAGTTCCACTGTGAGAACACCCACTACAGAAGGAAGGGAACTGGAAAAAGAAGACGCAAGGGAGACAACAGCAGAAACCAACACCATGAAGGGATTTGGAACCATCAGTAAAGATCGGAGTAGCAGAAGAATGAGATGTGTTCAAGAAGAAGGGAGAGAGCAACAAGAGAAAGAAGAGAACAAGAACAAAGGAGAAAAGAAGAACAGACCACTGGAGGAGGTAAAAGCCAAGGGGGGAAAGAAACAAGACAAGTGGGAAGAATGGGTGGAAAGGTGAAACCAACAGACTGAAGAGCAGTGACACAGAGGAAGAAAGGAAGGAGGAGATGAGAAGCAGTCTGAAAAGAACAGCAGAGCAATTTATTAGAAGGAAACTGAAGCAGACACGCATAAGACTTAACTGTAAGAGAGAACAATGAGATGAGGGGCGGGGGGGAGGCCTGATTCAATGCAAAGGCTTATGACCAGGGTTGACCAAAAGGCACCTATGGCTAAACAAAGACCAGTATGATGAAGGGAGTCAAGTTTTGTAAGAGTATGGGCAGAGACAGAAGAATAGACTTGACACTCATAACTGAGATTAGAAAGAATAAGGACAGAATGGGGACGAAGAAGCGTAGTGCGATCAGCACCCCACGAAAGATGAGACAGAGCTTGTAGTAAGTGAAAACGTGGAAGAATGGAAGAACAAAGGAAAGAAACATGCGCATTACAGTTTAACCGTGAGTCAAAGACAAGACCAAGAAAGGTTGCAGAAGATCAATAAGGAAGAGGGGCATCATACAGGTAAAGAGGTGGTTGAGGTATAGTACGAGAATAGATAATTGATAATGTATAAGACTTGGAGGGAAAGAACAAAAACCATGAATGGTGGCCCAAGTGGAGGCTGCAGTAATGGCAGACTGAATAAAAGATCGGAGAGAAGAGAGATCCGAATCCGTAGTGTAAATAGCAAAATCATCGACATATACAGTGTTTAGCAGTCGATTTAATTAGTCTGGCGAAACCATCGCTAAATGCGAAGTGTACCTTACATGGGAAAAATATCAATCAGTATAAGCTCATCCTTCAAGTCACCCATTTGTACCCCAATTTCCTACTTTAAGTGCTGAAAATGAAACACAGTTCATTAGCAATGTACATTATACAGATACGTACTGTATGGTTATACATCTGCTCACCAGCAAAAAAACACCAAACGCTCAGCACTGTGAGAGAAAAAAAAACACCCAGGGTCGCCAGACGCTCACAACAATGATAAAAATGGCAGTCTGGTGGCGGATAGGCATGGCATGACGTCACACTCCACATCGCTAAACGCTTAAGACAGTCACTAAATGAGCGGGATTGGTACCTTTTCTAACCTATCGCTAAACGCGAAAATCGCTAACTTGAAACACGCTAAAAGCAAGGGACCACTGTGTGTGTGTGTGTGTGTGTGT
>JAGKTI010016444.1:0-19437 GCA_018397915.1 Birgus latro
ATGGGAAGACAGCAAGACAGCTCCCAGCCCAAGTCTGATTAGGGCTGGCACGGGTAGTGAGTAGTGCACTCAGACTGCTACCTCGGGTCTGGTCCGGTTGCGGGGAGGAGGGGCTTACGGAAGGTGAGGTAGGCCATTGTGGCCCAGAAGGCCGTTTCACATGTAAGGTGAGTATTTCCTCCCTATATTGGTGGTTGGTGGTGTTGGTATTGGTGTGCATTTTACCACCGTCGCGGGGGTAGAAGTCGCGGCCCCATGGCTGGAGGTGGTAGGTGTTGGATCTGGCCGTTCGTTGTATTGGGCTGAGGTGACGGAGGAGGTGGATCCAGAACAGGGTGAGGTTGTGGGGTGTTTGCCGGAGGTTGTATAATTTCCAAGGTGGAGTGCTGGTTAGTGTCTTGGAGTAGGGTGAGTAGGTGGTTGGTGCCCTTGATGTGGAGCTTTCTGCCTTTAGCAGGAGTCCAGAGGACGTTGCGGATCTTCATGGCTGCTGTCGTGAATGGGGTCGAGAATGGGGATGTGTACTCCGCAGTGGATGGCTGGAGACTGGAAATCACGTGAGCGGGTCGCTTTTATGGGGAAGCATCACGCTAACCCAATTAAGGGGCTTGGTGTGTGGAAGTTTCCGCACTGCGTGGTGTATAGTGAGAGGGTAGGAGTTTGGTGGTGTATGGTGGGTGTGGGCAATTGGTGTGTTAGGTGGTGATGGGGTGTGGGCGTACCTGGCGGGTGGGCATGAGAGTTGCTCGGAGAGTGTCCTGGTGGTGGTGAGAACTGGTGTTGGAAGTGAGGAAATGGCGGGCGAGTGGGGTTGGGTGTGGGCGATCTGTCTTGGGGGAGTGTGGGCATGTGTGGGTGGGTGGCTGGTGTTGGTGGTGGGGGGTGTGGGCAGTGAGGTGGTCGGGGATGTTCGCAGTACTGCCATGTTGGGGCTATGCAGGGGTGGTGTGGGTGTGGGAATTGGTGGTGGGGGAATGGTGGTGTCCTGGGGTGGTGTGCTTGGTGAATTTGGTCTAGATTTCAGGTTGGATGTTGTAGTAGGTGGTGGGTGGTGTGATGGGTGGCTTGAAGGCCACATGGTGTCTTGCGGCGTGAGGTGAGGTGCAGGCATTGTCGGTGAGGCATCAGGTGTGGGTGACGGGTTGAGGGGAGGCGTTGGGGGGGGGGGGGGGTGGGGGGGGGGGGGGGGGTGGGCAAGTTGAGGTAGGAGGGGAGTGAGTCATTGTGGTGATGGTGGCGGTGTGGTACACTGACACCTGGGCAGGGAGCAGTGGGAGTGCGTGGTGTGGGGGGTGAGAGGTTGTTGGAAGGGGCGCACATGGCAATTCCGATATGTGCGGGTGGTGCTGTGATAGTGCACCGTGACTTGGTAAGGGTTCGGTATTGTCACGATAGTGAATGACCCTTTGTATCTGGGGGAGATTTTGTCAGGGGTGGGCAGTTTCACAACCAAGATGGTGTTGATTGTTTTGTAGGGGTTGGTGTGGTGTCCATCTGGTTGCAGGTCCTGGGTGTTTTGGAGGTGATGCAGTTTGCGTTTGAGGTGGTGTAAGGGGTCGGATGTGGGTGGTGTGGCAGGGGGTTGTAGGTGGTGTTGGATTGGGAGGAGGAGTGGTGGTTTACCGAACAGTCTCTCATGTGGTGTAATACCGTCATCACGGGGCCAGGTGTTCATGCCCGGGATGAGTTTGACATGAAATGGCCAATCCTCATTCTGTTTGTTGAATGCGGGTGCGGATCTGGTTCATTAAGGTGCGGTGGATCCTTTCGCACATGCTGTTTCCTTGGGGACAGTATGGGAAGGAGTGGGAGATGGCGAAACCGAGAGTCTGGGCGAGTTGATTCCATATTTTGCTTGTGAATTCTGGTGCATTGTCGGTATTGAGAGCTTGGGGAATGCCAAAACATGGAAAGACGTGGCGTAGTAGGGTGTCTGCTACTGCGCGTGCTTGATGTTCTTTAGCGGGCGTGCTATGAGGAACTTGGAGTATGTGTCAACAAAGGTAACGATATATTTGTACCCCAATTTAGGTGGTAGGGGGCCTACTATGTCAGCGGTGAGGAGTTGCCACAGTTTGCTGGCTTGGATGTGTCCAGATGGGCCCACTGTTCTGGTGGTGTCCTTCCCCAGGATGCATGCCCAGCATGCCTGCACTACTTTCTTTGCCAGTTGGGAGGGGTTGGAGGTCCAGTAGGTGTCACTGAACACCTGTGTGAGCTGTTTGATGCCCATGTGGATGCCGTTGTTGGCGTGCAAGTGTGACATGGCGTCTAGGGCCGTGGGTGGGTCTAAAGCGATGTGTCCCGAAGGGGGAGTGACTGGGGAGGACCCTTTCCCGGAACCTTGGCAAGGCCTTACCCAAGACCTTGGTTCCCTTCAGCTCCGCCTGTGTGAGCAGCAGCAGCCGAGGCAGAGTTCCAGTGGGCACAGCAGTCGATGCCGGGCCCTATTGGCCACTCCCCCAGCCCGAGGTTCCCTTGAGGCGGCCCTGACAGCACCGCCGCCCTCCAGCCGTTGCCTCAGTCCAGCCACCCCAGGTTCCAGTACCCTGGGTTCCCAGACACCCCGGGAGCCACCCCGGACTCCAGGGCATGACTCACTTGCTGGTGGGACCTCTCCGGGCCTGCCCCAGAACCAGCGTCAGGCCTGCCTATTGGCTGTCTTCGGACCGAGCCCTTAGCCCCGCACCTCCGTGTGGGGGCCGCTTGAAGGACGAACCTCTCTGCCCACCCTCCTGATGGAGGGGTCAACCCTCGGCCCAACAGTGATAGAAAAGATGGACTCTGACAGTGTGCGCCTCTTAGACCAGGATATATACATGCAGCCATATGTGTACTGCGAGTGATTTCTTTTAGTGTATTCTCGTGATTAAGTGACCAGAAAACCCCAGAGTATAAGATTGGACGAGCCCACTAGTGATCTTGGTCCATGGTATATTACGAACGTAACCCCGTACGCCCCCGATAGTGTAATGTCACTCACCCCCCCCCAGTGAATAAACCTACACGGTGACTAAACAGGAAAATTATATTACGTTGATCGTGCCGTCCCCTTGACCATTAATTCTCTCCCTCCTCAGTGTAAAGGCACGCCAGTGTTTGTGAACTTACTCCCACAGTGTTCTTTAGAAACTACTCTCACAAAGTGATCTTGCCGCCCCTTTTTCATTAATTCTCTCCCTCCCCAGTGTACAGGCACGTCAGTCACCATGTGTCTATCCATCTACGAGTGTTTCCCTGAATACCTCAGTCCCCCCTCTCAGTGTGTGTGACAGCGTGGCGGGCTCCCTCGGTGACAGACCGGCAACCAGATCTGTATCTATCAACATAGTATTAACGTAATTTAACCAGCGCATCAGTGCCGTCCAGTGCTATACAATAGTGGGAAATTGTAACAAATATATTTCTGTGTCCAAGATATAAATGTAATAGAAGTGCCCTAAATACTGGGTGTATTCTACCATACTTTCCCTAAGCCGGTATACAGACAGATTGTGATTCAGTAAAACCTTGTGTTAACCCGTCTCCGGCCAGCCCAGAATCTATTGTATTTGGTGTTGTTCTATTTGTCTCTGGGATGATATTTGTAATACATGTGTGTAACAGTTTACTGCCTTGTTTTTGTACCCAGTCCTTTCCTTAGAAATGCTGACCCAGTCTTGAAAAAGAACCCACTGTAAGTCTGTGTATTTGATGAGACAAGAAGTCGCCCCTCAGGTATGAGACAGGTAAAGAGCTCACCTCTTGCTTACGTGTGTAGGGGACGAGTAGTCGACCCTCAAATACGTGGCATAACAGAGATGATTAAGCAATTACCAACGATAACGAAGTTGCATAAGCTGTTGATAATGGTGAAGCATAGGTAGAAATGTCAGTATATACGAAATAACAGAAAATGAGATTACATTTAGAATTTAAATGGAATTTCAAGAGATTTTGTTCAGAAACCGTCTGACAGTCGATTCAGTGACTAGTTATGAGAAACGTACAGAAACCACGAGATAAAACATAATAACCAGTGAGTTTTCTTGTCACTGGCTGCCATCCCTCCTACCCACACACCCCATCTCATATATTTCCATTCCATCCCTCCAGCTTATCCTTGGTTTCCCCTTCTTACTCTCCAAGTCAGACTCTCAACTTCTAACGTTTTACCTTGGCCAAACCGTCCCATTATTTGTACTATCATTTTCATTTATATATTTTTTGTTGCAGGGTAAAAATAGCAACAGTTATACATTTTGAAGGCCTCTTTATTAAAGCTGACCTGAACAGGTAAGAACCATTCTGGTTTACCAGAAGTGGGTTTGCTAAATGAATGTGGAATTTAAGTTGGAAAAAAAATGGATAAGCACTAATACCAGTTATAATTTTTTGTGGTGGTTGCATTTTATAATTGAACTGTAAGCCATTCTTTGTTTCACCTAAAACAGTACTCTACTGGTAGCACTGCTGAACTTCAACCTTTCAGCATAGACTATTCACTTCTGGCCAACATTTTCACTAAAATAAGTACTGGAGATTTGATATGATAAGGCACAGCACTGCTTACTTTTAGATTAAATGAAGGTCCAGAGAGTCTGTTGAATGAAGGCAGGAGCTGCACTTCAACCTTTCAACATAGACTATTCACTTCAGGCCAACATTTTCACTAAATCAAATAAGTACTGAAGATTTGATATGGTAAGGCACAGCACTGCTTGCTTTTAGAATAAATCAAATTCCAAAGAGTCTAATGAATGAAGACAGGAGCTGCACTTCAACCTTTCAGCATAGACTGTTCACATCTGGCCAACATTTTGGTTATACTACGTATTTGAGGGTCGACTACTCGCCCCTTAGACACGGATGTGAAAGGTGATGTGTTTTCCTGTCACGTCTCGATTTCTTGTCCCTTCAAACACGCAGACTTACAGTGGGTTCTTTTTCAAGACCGGGTCAGCATTTCTAAGGGAAGGACTGGGCACAAAAACAAGGCAGTAAACTCTTATACACATGTATTGTAAATATCTTCCCAGAGACAAATAGGACAACACTAAATACAATAGATTCTGGGCTGGCCGGAGATGATGATGATGATAAGATTCGCCACACTGGTGTGGCACGGGTTCAGGGTGGAGAGCCCGTCAGAGTGATGCAGTAAACAAGGGGGCGTCCCCTGCATGGCGACAGAGGACGCAGGCGTAGGGGGGGGGGGCAGGGCGGGGCGAGAGAGCAGAGTGGTCGCGGCGCCAATGGTCGGGCGCCGACGAACTGCGGTGGTGTCGCCCCGCGATACCCCCGCTCGCCCAGCTCCCCAGCAGCAGGTGGAGGCCCAGGGGAGAAGGCCCAGTCACAGTGGTGGGAGGGTTAGCCCCGGTCCTGGAAGAGGGAGGGTAAAGTGGAGACCCTCAACCTCATGGTGGCGGACAGGGCTGCTCCAGTAAAGGACAGACCCATCCTCCCCGGCGGAAACACTGCTGCAGAGAGCTGGTCCCACCGAGAGCAGCGGTGGAGGTGTTGTCTCGGTGGGAGATGGACTGCGAGTCCGCCGGAGACGGGTTAGCACAAGGTTTTATTGAATGACAATCAGTCTCTCTACCAGCTTAGGGAAAGTATGGTAGTATAAACCCAGTAATTACTGCACTTCTATTACACTGGTATCTTGGACACAGAAAATACACTTATTACAATTCACCACAATTGTATAGCACTGGACGGCAACAATACACTGGGTACATTACATTATACAAGACAGACACAGAACTGGTTGTCGGTCTATCACGAATGGAGACGCGCCACATTGTCACACACTGGGGGGGGGGGGACTGAGGTATTTCTATATTCAGAGAAACACTTGCAGGTAAATAGATACACGGTGGTCAGTGTGCCTTGACACTGGGGGGGAGGAGGAGTGGTATAACCAAGGGGCGGCACAATCACTTCTATTAGCGCAGTTTCTATAGGAACACTATATCAATAGGTTCACTGAGAATTGGCATGCCTTTACACTGGGGAGGGAGAAGAGTGACAGACAAGGGGTGGCACGATCACTGTAATGTGGTTTTCCTTATTGAGCACCATGTGGGTCAATTCACTAGACGAGGGAAAGTGACATAGCTCAAACTAGGATGTGCTGTGCTCCGTTCGCAATACACCTGGACCGAGATCACTAGACGGCTTGTCCGATCTTGTACACTGGGGTTTTCTGGTCACTTTCACTGAGATAATACACAGACAGAAATCACCTGCGTTACAAGTACGGCCGAATATATTCACTGGTCTGAGAGGCGCACACTGTTTGAGTCCTTCTTTTGTTCACTTGTGGGCTGAGTAGTGATCCCTCAATCTGGAGGTGAGGAAAGGCTCATCCTTCAAGGAGCCCCACACAGAGGTGCAGGGCTAGGGGCTGGGGCTGAAGAGAGCCAACAAGTGGGCCTGGTGCCGGCTCCGGGGAGTGCCAGGTGAGGCCCCACCGACAGGTAAATCACGTCCTGGTGTTCTGGTGGGCCCCAGGGTGTCTGGAGACCCAGGGTACTGGAACCTGGGGTGGCTGGACTGGGGCAATGGCTGGAGGGCGGCGGCGCCGTCAGGGCCGCCTCACGGGAACCTCGGGCTGGGGGAGTCGCCAACAGGACCTGGCGCCAGCTGCTCTGCCCACAGGAACTCTACCTTGGCTGCTGTTGCTGCTGCTGCCCGCGTAGGCGGGGTTGAAGGGAACCAAGGCCTTGGGTAAGGCCTTGTCAAGACTACGGGAAAGCGTCTGCCCCAGTCTCGCCTCCTGCAGGGGAGGGAGTGCGTCCTGCCCGGCCACAGGAAACAGGATGGGCCAGGCAAAGGACTTCCCCATCGGGAGCTATCCTAGGAGCAGAGGGTGAGGAGCAGACTGTGGCCAACTCTGCCTCCCCCGTGCGACTAGTGGCCTGCACAGCGGTTCCTCTGTCCCATTGGACCCCAGGGAAAAAGCAAGTCACAGCTCGCTCTACCCTGTCTCCATGAGGAGAAGGAGAATCTCCTGTAGGGGAGGAGCGGACGATGGCCCGCTCTGCCTCGTCCCCAATGTGGCTATAGGCCGAAGTCGCGGTCCTACAAGAGACAGCAGCGATGGTATGACTAGTGCCCGGTACCATAGGGCTGTGGGAGAAAGTAGCAGAGGGACGGACGCTGGCCTGTCCGGCCTCGTACCCAGCATGACTAGTGCTACTCTGGGGGGATCGACTGCATGTCACGGATGCCTTCTGGCCTGTCCCACCCGACCGATACAACTTACGGCCTGTATCGCGGCCCTGCAGCAGGATGGCAACTGGGGAACGGACTGTGGCCAGTTCTGCCCCTTTCCCAGCATGGACAATGGCCGATACCGTGGCATTGCGTGGAGTTGCCGAGACAACTCCACCCCTTACCTGGCGAGTGGAATTTCGGCTGGAGACTAGGCGCTGTCAACTGTTACCCAGGACATCAGCTGGGAGCAAGAGGGGCACCGGGGAGGGATACAGGTGAGCTGTTCCTGCTTCGAGCTGCTCGGCATAGGCGGCGGACCTCAGGTAGTCCTTAGAGGGCTGGGGGTGTCGGTGTCGTCTGCAGCAGTATCAGTGTCGTCTGCAGCCCTTACCCCTAACTCCTGTATTTCACCACCCTCCCCCGTGAAAAAGTCATGACCCCGTGACTGAAGGTGGTACAGGTTGGTGTTGTAAGTTTGGTGGAAGGGCGTGAGGTGGTGCAGGAAGGTGGTTCAGTGGTGGGTGGGAATGTTGAGCTGCAGGTGGTGGGCATAGATGACGTGGAGGGTGGAAGGGTGGCACGCCTACTGGAGGAGTCGCAGTAGGTGGTGTGTGTTCTGGATGCGGTGGTGTCGTCCGAGAAAGGAGATCCATGTTATCCTCTTGATACACATGGTGGCAGTGGTGGTGGTTCCGAGGAGAATGCTGGCTAAGGGCAGCCTGGGTCGGTTCATATTGCTGGGGGAGCGTGGAGGTGGTGTTCCCCTGGGAGTGAGGCGGGAGGGATTCCACTTGGCCTGATGAATAGGAAGAGTTATAGAGGCAGTGTTATGGGACAGGGTGGGCGGTTGACTGGTGGAGGGTGAAGGGGTAGGTGTGGGCATAGGAAGGTAGCGGGCTGGTGGGCGTGAGATGCGACCGGAATGGGTGGTTGTGATAGTTAAACATGGGGTGGGCAGTGAAGGAGAGTGGGGTGGAGGAGCTGGGGTGGGCAGAATTTGCAGTGGTGAGGTGCGGTTGGCTGTGGGGGTTGGTGAGGCGGGCGCTTTGTCAGGTGCGGGGCGCGGGGTGGTAGGTGTGGAAATCACTAGTGAAGAGGGTACACCACGTGCTGTGGGCAGCGTGGTAGGCACGAGAGAAATTGGTAGTGGTGTGGGGAAGTGGTGGGGTTGGTGGGGTGCGGGTGGGTGACGCAGGTGTGGGCGAGGGGAGGAAGTGGTAGGTGTAGTAGGGGAATGGTTCCCCATGGGGAGCCGTGAGCAGCTGGCTGGGTTGGGGCATGGGGGAGGGAGGGGTTAGAGGGGAGGATTCTCGGTAGGGGCAGACGTGGCAGTTTCTGTAGGTGCGGGAAGTTCCGTCGCGGTTTATAGTGACTTGAAGGGGGTTGGGGACTTGGGTGACGGTATAGGGGCCCCGTGAAACGGGGGGCAATCTTGTTGGGGGTGGGCGGGTGTGCGACGAAAACTTTGTCTCCTGGCTTTTAGGGGTTTGAGGGCGGAGAATCGGCTTGCATATCTTGGTGGGTGTGGAGGTGCTGCAGCCGCCACTTCAGGTGCTGTAGGGGGTCGGAGATTGGGGAGTGGGCGGGGGGTTGAAGGTGCTGTCGTAGAGGCAGGAGTGGGGCCTCGCTGAAGATCCGCTCGTGAGGGGTGATGCCGTCATCAAGGGGGCAGGTGTTGATTCCCCACTGGACGATTTTAACGTGGGCAGGCCAATCTTGGTCCTGGGTGGCTTGGATGTGGGTCCTGATTTGGTTTAAGAGGGTTCAATGGCTCCTGTCGCACACCCCATTGCCTTGAGGCCAGTATGGGGAAGAGTGGGAGATGGCAAAACCAAATAAGGTGGAAAGTTCCTCCCATATTTGTCAAGTAAGCTCTGGGGCGTTATCAGAGTGAATGGCCTGGGGGACGCCAAAATAGGAGAAGACGTGGTGCATGAGGGTGCCGGCTGTGGTGATGGTGGTGTGCTCCTTGGCTGGGCTGGGGCAATGGCTGGAGGGCAGCATTGCCGTCAGGGCCGCCTCACGGGAGCCTAGGGCTGGGGGAGTCACCGACAGAACCTGGCACCAGCTGCTCTGCCCACAGGAACTCTGCCTCGGCTGATGTTGCTGCTGCTGCCCACTTAGGCGGGATTGAAGGGAACCAAGGCCTTGGGTAGGGCCTTGCCACGGTTCCAGGAAAGGGTCTGCCCCAGTCTCGCCTCTTGCATGGGAGGGAGTGTGTCCTGCCCGTCCTCAGGAAACAGGGTGGGCCAGGCAAGGGACTTCCCTGTCGGGAGCTATCCTAGGAGCAGAGGGTGAGGAGTGGACTGGCCAACTCTGCCTCCCCCGTGCAACTAGTAGCCTGCACGGCGGTTCCTCTGTCCCGTTGGACCCCAGGGAAAACACGAGTCACAGCTCACTCTACCCTGTCTACGTGAGGAGAAGGAGAATCTCCTGTAGGGGAGGAGCGGACAATGGCCTGCTCTGCCTCGTGCCTGACGTGGCTAGAGGCCGATGTCGCAGTCCTACAGGAGACAGCAGCTACAGTACGACTAGTGGCCGGTACCGTAGGGCTGCGGGAGAAAGTAGCAGAGGGACGGACGCTGACCTGTCCTGCCTCGTACCCAGCACGACTAGTGGCCAGTGCTGCGGCGCAACTCTGGGGGGATCGACTGCAGGTCACGGACAGCTTCTGGACTGTCCCACCTGACCGATACAACTTTCGGCCTGTATCGCGGCCCTGCAGCGGGATGGCAACTGGCGAACGGACTGTAGCCGGTTCTGCCCCTTTCCTGGTATGGACAATGGCCGATACTGCGGCGTTGCTTGGAGTTGCCGAGACAACTTCACCCCTTACCTGGCGAGTGGAATTTCGGCTGGAGACTAGGTGCCGTCGACTGTTACCTTCCTGAGACGTCGACTGGGAGCAAGAGGGACGTCGGGGAGGGATACAGGTGACCCATTCCTGCTCCGAGCTGCTCGGCGTAGGCGGCGGACCCCCGGTAGTCCTTTGGGGGCTGGAGGTGTCAGCATCTTCTGCAGCGGTGTCGATGTTGTCTGCAGCCCTTACCCCTAACTCCTGTATTTCAATTTTCACTAAAATAAGTACTGGAGATTTGATATAGTAAGGTGCAGCACTGCTTACTTTTAGATTAAATGGAGGTCTAAACAGTCTAATGAATGAAGATAGGGGCTGTAGGAGACAGGAATGAACATACAAGAGTGTTATAAATAAGTGGAAATAAACAAAGAGTTTAGAAGTTAATGGAAGTTTTGTATGAGGAATAATGTAATTATCTGCAGGTGATACATTTCTTTCCTTGGTGATGGTAAATGAATAGTGATGGCATGAGCTTTAGGAGCTGTATCTGAGAATCAAATTTGACAGTGTAAGAAAGCATCATTATTATTTTAGAGGAATGAGAATACCGACTGTGCAGTGATTCTGATTGGCCATTCAGAGGAATACATTATGAACAGTAAATATTTTCTTAGGTAGTGTGATGAAGAAAATTAAAGCACATATTATTTTCAAGAAGTACAAGGAATGGGCTTGCAGTTTATTGTAGCTAGGTATTGGTAGGGAGAGACCAGTAAGAATAGAAGTAAAGAAGCCAGTGCATGACATTACACTAAAACAATTCCACCATGAGTACACGGAAAGGATGGATATTGGAGCTTTTTCAGCTGACGTCACTCAATGCTGTGACGTCAGTAAAACGTCATCAGCGCGCCTCCCTTACCAAGACGGGGGACTCCGACGGCCATCTGAGACTGTTTAGCATTTCCTCGATATGTAGACTTATTGCACTAGCTTGGCATCTGTATTGTAGAAAATAAATAGGTTACACTTCCATTGAATTTCTTGTTGTGGAAATGTAACAAATAATAAGCCTACCATTGCAAATAATAAGGTAAATGAACCTTAGACAGAAGGTGACACACAGGAGCGATCATGTAGCCTTCAAATTAAACTCCTACTTAGGTATTTAACGTCAGTAACAAGCGACCAGTCGTAATATTAAGACTTCTGGTTTCTTATAAGCAAGGAATTATGCGCTGTGTTTTTATGGCATGACCTCTCGCTCCATTAATACACAGGCTCAACCTCAGGTTTACCGCTGTGTCTTAAGGCACGACTCCTCGCACCACAAGTCACAGGCACAAGCTTTGGGGTCCTCTACTACCTGACTGGGTTAGAACAATTTCCAAAGGACCAGGGCATAAACACAGGCAAACCATTACAGCACATTATATTGACCAGATTTAGACAAACAATACAATATGGAATACTACACGTGACACAGAGTTTAGTTACAACAACTTAAGTAACAAAATATAATAGCAGAGTGGCACACCGAGTATGATGAGTCTGTGGCACACTATGTGTCTGTCTTAGGGCTACACAATAAGTTCTTGCCCCACACCTGTCTTTCATAGGTTTCTCCCCCGTATCACTGAGGCGTACACTGAACCTGGGGTAGGCTTTTGGATCTACGGAAAGTCACTGGGGATATCACTGTTGGGTTCACTCGTACTGGGTAACACACAAGGACACTGGGGAGAACTTCAGGGCACTGGGGAGGATGCGAGAGCACTGGGGAGGAGTGAGGAGGGGATTGTTCACTGAGGGAGAGGGTACACTCAGGGAGCACTGGGGGAAGTCGAGGAGTCCCACACAGGACAGGGAGTGACTGCTAGAGAGTGAGTGTGAGAGAGAGTCCTCACACTCTCTGGAGGCTCAGATGTTGGCCCAGGGTAGGAGGGAGGCCGGCAGGAGGTGGTGGCGTCGCCTCACGTCGGGAGGCAGCCTCCAGTGTACTGGGGCCCTCGGGACTAGGACCGAAGAGGGCCAGGAGGCGGGTGGCCCGGCGTACTGCCTGGGCTGTGGCCGGGTGCGAGGGATGTCAGGCACCTCGGGTGAGCCCGAGGAGGAGGGGATGCTCTTCACATGCCGAGGGCTGCGGCCTCGGGAGGGAGAGGCCGTCAGGAGTTGCCTGCGGCCTGGGTGCCCTAGACTGTCCATCAGCGCCGACCGTCGAGGGAGGAGCAGCTGGACCGACCGGACCCCTGCATCTCACCTGTCACACGCTAGACCTGTAGGGGAGAGAGAGAGAGGTGTCCCACTCGGCCACAGGAGAGTTGGGCCGAGCCAGAGACTCGCTTGTCTTCTGGAGATTCCGGCTTCATGGAGGAGGGGGAGCCGGAGCTCATGCCCTCAGCTTGGCGGGTCCGATGGGCGCTGCCGTAACTCCAAGCCGGGAAAGGAGATCCCAAGGATGCTCCTTGAGCCTGGCATGCCCGGTGGGCGCTGCCAAGGCACCTGACGGAGGGGAGGAAGGGGAAGTGCCAGCGGATGTTCCCTTTACCTGACAAACGGATGTTCCCTTTACCTGACAAACCCGGCGGGCGTTGTCAAGGCGCCCCTTACTCCGAGGGCGGCAGAGAGAGATACCCGGCGGGTGCTGTCGGTTAGGCATGCCCGGTGGCGCTACCTGGCGGGTGCTGTCGGTTAGGCATGCCCGGTGGGCGCTACCTTGCTCCTGCTAGCTGTGGCGTACCCGGCGGGTGACACCGCAGTGGTATACACGGTGGGCGCTACCACAGCCATGAATCCCAGGGCTGGTAGAAGGGATCCGGCAGACGCCCTCACACAGGTCTACCCGGTGGGCGTGACTGTGTTTCTGCTCCTGAAGGAGGTTAGCAGTCGAGAAAGAACTGGCGATCGCTTCCTCGCCAGCAATTCCGGCGGAAGTTGCTGTGCTGCTGCATGGGAATGCTAAGGTACAAATCCCAACCCAAGTCTGATGAGGGCTGGCACGGGTGGAGAGTAATGCACCCGGACTGCTACCTCGGGTCTGGTCTGGTTGCGGGGAGGAGGGGCTTATGAGAGAGAGTGGGGTGAGCCATTGTGGCCTGGAAGGCCCCGTTACTGCAAGCTGAACATTTTCTCCCCTTTTTGTTGCTTATGGGCACCATTGTTGGTGTGCATTTTAGTAATATCTATGTATTGACCTAAAAACTGCTTTGACTGGAGGATCTGGACCATTATTTGAGCGAGTTGGGACGTTTGTCACTGCAGAGTCAGAAGGCACCGGAATCGAGATTGGTAAACAAGAGTGAACTGTGCTACAATACTCGTACCTGGGTTGAAATATACAGTAACTATGCCACACTACTGTTGTGTAACGGGGTGTACAAACAGGTCGAGTAAGAACCCAACAATATCATTTTATGGTATATCAAAAGCACCAACCCGAGTGAACAAACGAATGAGTCTGCAGTTAGAAAGGAGACGAGTATGGTTGGCAAGAATTTCAAGAGAAATTACTTCCAATCCTGATAAGTGGAAGGTCTGCACGAAACATTTCATCACAGGTAAGAATAATAAATTACTTTTTTATTGTTGCTGTGTTATTGTGACCTTTAACAGCAAATGTGCGGAAGAGGAAACTCATCCTAGCCTAGCCTAGATGACCATATCTTATTTTTCAAATAACTTCATCATCTAACTCAGTGGTCTTCAACCTTTTTGAGACCATGGTCCACTTCTGGCATTCCCAAATAATCATGGCCCACTCAACTTCAGATTTAATTGGATTTTAATAAATTCATACATAAAATAAAAGCTTTTGGTTTATTTTCAGTTTATTCCCCTGTGTTATGCTGCGTATTTGTGGGTTGGTTTCTCGCCCTCAAATACGCAGGCTACAGCGGGTCCCTATTCTAGACCGAGTCGGTAACTCTAAAGAGTAGGACTGGACACAAAAACAAGGCAGTAAGTATTACACACATGTATTCCAGATATCTTCCCAGGTACAATAGTACATCAACAAATATATTACAAATTGGGTTGGCCGGGGATGGGTTAACAACACAAGGTTTTACTTGCCTGGAAACCTGTCACTATACTGGCTGGTAGAAAGTATGGTAATATTTACCCAGCACTTATGACACATAAAATACACTTATGATTTAGGACACAGGAATGAATTTGCTACAATTTCCCAAACCTGTATAGCACTGGACGGCACTGTATATAAGTTACGTTAACACCTGTGTCATAGACACCTGTCGGCCGTAAGTCTATCTCAGGTAGAGTCTGCCGCGTAGTGATCACTGAAGGGGGGACTGTGGTATTCTGGCATAGCCTAACTAATGTGCCCAGACACTGGGGTGGGTGGAGGTTTAATGCGCGAGGGGCAGGCACGATGGAAATAACATATATTCCTTCTGTTAGCCACTGAGGTGTTTCACTCGCGTGCCTGTGTGTTGGGGAGGGAGAGTTTCAATAACGAGGGAGTGGCACAATCAACACAATATTATTGTTCTGTTGGTCACAGTGGCATTTCGTTCACTGGGGGGGGGAGGTGCGGGACTCTACTCGGGATATAAGTTAGGCCAAGGTTAGCTATTAGGCTCGTCCAATCTTATACTCTGGGTTCCTGGTCACTTAGCACGAGAATACACTGTAGGGAATCACTCGTATGGTATAAGTTAATGCACACATATATCTGGGTCGAGAAAGCACACACGTAGGTAAAGTCCACTCACTTCATTACCACTGGTGGGCCCTAGGTTGATTCCTCCATCCGGAGGAAGGGCAGAGTGATGCGCCCCTGGACAGGGCCCCACACATAATCGTGGGACTAGGGGCTCGGCCCGAAGAGAGCCAGGAGACGGGCCTGTCGTCAAGTCTGGGGGAGACTCAGGGAGGCCTCGGCCACAGGTAAGTCACGCTCCGGTATTCGGGGCAACTCCCGAGGGAACTGAGGACCCAGGGTATTGGAACCCGGGGCAGCTGGACTGCGGCAATGGCTGGAGGGCGGTGGCGCCGACAGGGTCGTCACACGGGGACCTCGCGCCGGGGGAGTAGTGGACAGGGCCCGATGTCGGCTGTGGGGTCTGCTGGGGCTCTGCTTTGACCGCTGTTCACCCTGGTAGAGTTGCAGGGAACCAAGGCCTTGGGTGAGGCCTTGCCACGGCTCGGGGGAGGGGTCTTCTCTGGCTGCAGGTCCTCCTATAGGAGAGAAGCGGACTGTGGCCTGCTCTACATCCGACCTGACGTGACTAGTGGCCAACGTCGTGGTAGCACAGGGGACATCAGCTTCAATGCAGCTAGTGGCCTGCTCTGCCTCTGGCCTGACATGACTAATGGCCGACGTCAGGGTGGCACAGGGGACATCAGCTTCAAGGCAGCTAGTGGCCTGCTCTACCTCTGGCCAGACGTGACTAATGGCCAACGTCATGGTGGCACAGGGGACAACAGCTTCAGTGCAGCTAGGGGCCTGCTCTACCTCTGGCCTGACGCGACTAGTGGCCGATGTCGTAGTGGCACAGGAGGCTGTAGCTCTGGTGCGGCTAATGCCCCGTACCGGGGAGCTGAGAGGACTAGTAGCAAAGAGATGGACTGTGGCTGATCCTGCCTCGTACCCAGTACGGCTTGTGGCCAGTACTGCAGCGCTACTCTGGGAGGAATGACTACAGGAGTCGGACGACTTATGGCCTGTCCTGCCCGGCCGACACGAGTCCGTGTCACGGCCCTGTAGCGGGGGTGCAACTGGGGAACGGACTGTGGCCAGATCTGCCCCGTACCCGGTATGACTGTTGCCAATACCGCGGCATTGCGTGGAGTTGTAAACTCCACACCTTACCTGGTGAGTGGAATTTCGGCCAAAGACTAGGCGCCGGCGACTGCTACCTTTTCGGGGCATCACCTGGGAGTAAGAGGGGTGCCGGGAAGGGATACAGGTGCGCTGTTCCTGTTCCCAGCCGCTCAGTGTCAGCGGCGAATCCCCGGTGGTACTGGGGGGGTTGGGGGTGTTGGTGTCGTCTGCATTGGCCGTCATGTCGTCTGCGGCCTCAACCCCTAACTCCTGTATTTCACCCTGGTTACGTTTTTACTCTAGAAAATAACCACTGTACTGTAATCACTGTAAATAAATAGTGTGTGCTGTACTGTGAACTTGAAATATACTCTTAAAGCCAACAAACAAATGAAAACAAAACTACTCTGCTGTGCCATGTAACTACTAACTAGGTTAGGCAGCTAATGTGATGGCTGTAGTAGCTTCTTATCTATAATCAGTAGAAGAGAAAATTTAAAAATGAAAAAGCATACACAGAATAGCTTTATATTTTTATTTCTTATTTACTTATTTTTTCATTGTACCCTAGCAGATATCTGTGCCCCACTGCTGCTGCTCACCTCGCCAGCACTCTCCCTATCGTCACCTTTCCGTTACGACCTAGCTTATCTCGCATCTTGTGACAAGTAACTGACATCGTCCACCGTCTTTCCCGGGAAGATCATCAATTCCAGGTATATGAAGGCTCTCGCTCTGCCACCTGGTAGCCATTTCTACAACCTATACACTTGTTGATGTACCCACCGGCATACCCAATCACCTTCTCGTCAAGCTTCGCCGGTTGCGTCTGGGATATCCATGCTATAACCAGGTGACTGGTGAAAGCCAGGAGCCGTGCCCTCACTGCTTCGCCATTAGTGCAACGCCTCTTTTACATTATATTCTTGACTGTCCCGCAACATATTGTCTTCGGCGTGGCCTTGGTGAGCAGCTTCTCAGGGATGACGACTATCGTTTGGCTGCAGAGACTATTGCTCGGGCACCTGCCTCTTTGATTTTGGGGGTTGTGGCCACCTACCCTCCACCCCGTTAACCTGTAACCCTAAATCTTTGTACAGCTTTTCTCTGATGGGCTTTTGTTTTTGCCCGTGTCCTCCCAACGGGGAGGCAAATCTAAATCATCATCATCTGTGGCCCTCTTGAGAACCAACCCATGGCCCACAGTTTGAAGACCACTGACCTAACCTAATAGCCGTAGCCCATGAAATACTAGGTTAATGTTGCTGAAAAATAGGTTAGGCCTAGGCATGATATGGCCTAGGTTAGTGGTGTTTAAATAACTTTTCCTGGCTTACGTGGGTAAAATAACAGAACTTCACATGTAGGCCTGAGAGTGGAAAAGTTTTAGGAAAACTTTCCAACATATTTTACTTCACTAAAAAAAAGAAAAATGAAATAAAATCTAACAAAGAATTTAAATCCTGAGGAAAACTGAGGGGAGTTATTTGGGAGAAAATACCCAACATTATATGTAGAGAGAGAGAGTACTCCATTTTCAAGATAACTGCCAACACTTTTAGCTATACCAACAACTTTAGCTGACTCGGGAGTCCCGCGTCTGGCTGCGAGGTGCTGACTGCTGACGCACGTGTGGTTTGTTTACACCGTGACGTCATACAGCCACGATCGAAATATGCCTGGGAAGCTCAATGTTATGTTTGTGTGGAAGATTCAGAAAGATCCACAAGGGATGCTTTGATGTGGTTCAGCAATACAGAGCAAGTAGAGGGTGATTTAAACTAGGAGAGTGTATGAGTAAAGAGGAAGGACTGAGAGCAACAGAAATACTGAAGGTGAGGTGGAGGGATGGTATGGGGAGGTATGTCTGAGTGATCTAGGACACGTAGATCACTTTGGCATTTGCTGACTGGAGACAGGTTGGCATGGAGACAATTTAGCTGAGACCTGCTCATCAGAGATTGTGGCCTCTATCTGTAGACACAGCTGGTGAAGTTTCCCATGATTTCATTGATAAGAACTAACAATGGGAGGTCTGTTTATTCTGGTGAAAGCTTGTCGCCTGGAGCCCCTGACTTCATTTTTTAGACTCTCTGGACCTTCATTTAATATAAAGTAAGCAGTGCTGTGCCTTACCATATCAAACCTCCAGTACTTATTTGAATTAGTGAAAATGTTGGCCACAAGCAAATAGTCTATGCTGAAAGGATGGAGTTCAGCAGTGCTACCAGTAGAGTACTGTTTTAGGTGAAACAAAGAATGGAATTACAGTTCATTTATAAAATGCAACCACCGCAAAAAATTATAACTGGTATTAGTGTTTAACCATTTATTTTTTTCAGCTTAAACTCCACATCCATTTAGCAAACCTACTTCTGGTAAATCAGATTGGTTCTTACTTGTTCAGTTCAACTTAAATAGAGGCCTTCAAAATGTATAACTGTTGCTGTTTTTACCTGCAACAAAAAATATGTAAATGAAAATGATAGTACAAATAATGAGATAGTTTGGCCATGATAAAAAATTAGAAGTTGAGAGTCTGACTTGGACAGTAAGAGGGGGAGACCAAGGATGAGCTGGAGGGATGGAATATAACTCCTTAAGCTTAAGGTAATATGACAGTAAAATTCAGTTTGTGTTCAGTAAAACTTAATATCATATTTTTAAAATTAATAAATAAAGATGCAGTATTGGCTAACCTACCATTATACCCCAGGTAACTTGCCTTAGCAGGTGATTAACCCTGTGATTTGTTTGTTGAGTATTTATGACCAAACACTGAGAGCTGTAATGACAGTGCCTACAGCTCCCTAAGTCCACTATTTCCAGTATAATTAATTACAGTCATCTCAGCATCATCCACATACCACACAATTGTTTTTGAACAACCCACTCTGACTAGTCGAGCAGGCCCATCTACAGCAGGCATGCATTTGATCCTGCAGGGGCCATCCCAAGGTAACGGAAGTTTCCGAACATCAGACAGTGCCTTGCCACTGTTAGGCATGGATGGATACTGCATTTGCAACTCTCCACTCAGTTAGTGGGGTCACCTTTGCAGACTCCACATCACCCTACTGATTGGTTACTGGTATATGGTTACCACCCAGCATTGTAAATAATTTCCTGGATCACAGGAAACCATTAGGACTGTAATGTAGTGCACAGTCACCTCAAGTGGAAAGAGGAGTAGTTAAAAGTGATGGGAATGATGAGAGTAAACAGAATGAGAGGAGGGCAGACACAGAAAAAGAATGATAGGTGAAGGAGGAAGTAGGTAGCTCTACATTAACTGAGTGGATGATGGGTACCACAATGGTACACAAGCTTTGACCAGGAAAACTTGATCTCCCTGGGATATGTTTCACTTTGTTTTAAAGGTTACATACATGCTTGCAAGTGTCAGCCTTGTACAGTAAACCTCGATATAATAAACCCTTTTATAGTTAACTTCAGATGTAATGACCCACCATTTCCAAAGCGAACTTCAGGTCGCTATATCCAGCGGAAGTTCGCTCCCAGGCATAGTAAGTGTACTGTAACAGTACCACATTACATTACAGGCATTGTATTTATATGAACTTCATCTATCTCTATCTATTGCCAGACACCATAATCCCGTAAGGGGTGGCCATTTGACTTTGAGTTATTT
>JAGKTI010016445.1:9304-19437 GCA_018397915.1 Birgus latro
TAGAAACAGGAAACTCCAACACCGGCAGACAGTGAGTGGAGCAGGCAGAGGTAATCACGTGAAAAGAAATACAGAGGACAGCAGACAATAACAATCCTTTCCTTCTTTTCGATGCCATTTGTAAGAGAGTTGGACATTAATGGTATTGCGTCTACAATTTGATAGGAAGGATCCGAGAGCAAGGAAGATTCTCCTACCCACCAGTATTTTCCGTCGACGAAGCCGGTATGTAATGTTAAGTGAACATTACTAAACTGACATGGATGTTTAGCAAAAGGATCATTGTAACATATAATTAATACGATCAAAACCTGGAAGGTGAATTCTGTGGTCATTTCCCCTCTGATATTCATAGTAGAAATAGAATGTAATTTTAATATTAATGCTTAACTTGATTAGAAAATTGTTTGAAATCAAGCTATTCAAATAATATTCAAATATTTTTTTTAATTGTAACTCCTACGTTTTCAATTAATTAATTTTACTTACTTATTTAGAAATAAACTCTGTGGACATCTGAAGTAAAGAGACTGTCGTTAGATTCATCGGGTATGTTTACAGAATGGGTATGAATAGAGTGGTGAAAAGGCTATATATGAGAGAACTTGAAGGTAGGGGGAGGCATCGTAGGCCTAGAAAAATGTGGATAAATATGGTAAATGAATGTGTGAGAGGAACACAGCAAATAAGGCTAGGCAAATTACAAGCACTCGAGTTGACTGGACGTATTTTGTGCGAGGGAGCCTATGACCAGGGCTTGACACTTTTTTTTTTTATCGACGGATTATCTTTTCCAGATAGGTGGGTGTGGAGCTATGTGCAGAATATATATATTTTTTAACCTGTTAGGTGAAGCTACGGTTCCGTGGTCTTGATTAGTAAGTAAACGAGATCGTGGCTCATTCAGTTGGACAAACTATAGTTAGCATTGCATTCTGCTATTTTTGTCTGGTTTAGTGCCCTGGCTCATCTTACCTTGTGGTGGAAAAGGAAATCTAGATTGTGGTGATCGTGATGAAGGCGAATTTATTTGTTATGTACTTATCTGATTATTAGTTAATTAATCTATTTATTTAGCAAAGCAAGCAGGTAGGAGACCCACGATTGTTGACGAGAATAATGATAAAGAAAAAAACAAAACCTAAGAGGCAGAGTTGCAAGCACTGACAAGATAATTTGTACATAAATATAGGAAGACCAAAACGGCCGGGAAAGAAAACCCGTAAGGCAGGAAGAAAGATAAAAGATAATGCTTAGGTAACCAAGAAAACAGCGAAATGGGATTATAAAAAATGAAGTAATGGAGAAGTGGAAGAGATTACGAGAGGGAGAGAAGACAGAAGAAACAAAGAGGAAGAACCTAGGAGAGGAGGACATAAGAAAGATGACAGGAAAGAGAAAGGGGGTTAATATTTGCAAAGGAAAAAGCTAATTCATATTTATGTTTTTGTTACCGCCAGACAATTAAATTCAAAGCAGAGGAAACAGTCGATAGATAAGTGGGATGATTATTCCTGCTATTAATGCTTTCTCTCTCTCTCTCTCTCTCTCTCTCTCTCTCTCTCTCTCTCTCTCTCTCTCTCTCTCTCTCTCTCTCTCTCTCTCTCTCTCTCTCAAGTCTAATAAGGTATGAAAATATAATTCTTGTGGGGAAGTATGTGTATAATTATGTATGCAGACTGATGCCTTTTATTAGAAAACCGACAGCATGCACACAGACAGGAGGCATGTACTACAACTGTATATTGTAAATTAAAATAAAAGTTTAATTAAAATGCATTTCTTTAGTTTCCTAGATCATCAGTTATAAAAATAGTGACCCGGGAAAAGGTGTGCTTCCTATAAGCTTCACACAACTCGAAATGAAACTGACAACAGTGGACAATTCATACAAGATATCAGTGGCTATCAATCACTTATAGGAAGCACACCTCTTCCTGGGTTACTATTTTTATAACTGATGATCTAAGAAACTAAAGAAATGCATTTTAATTAAACCTTGATCTTAATTTACAATATACAGTTTAAGTACATGCCTTCTCTATGTGTGCATGCTGTCGGTTTTCTCATAAAAGGCATCAGTCTGCATACATATTTATACACATATTTCCCCACAAGAATTATATTTTCATACCTTATTAGACTATATAATTTTTCTTATGAAGAGGAGACGTGTACTATTCTTTTCTCAATATGGATTCCAGATCAGGTGATATAACTAAATTTGAAAGTTCACATGAATATGAAATGATACACATACTAAGAAAAATATACTCTGTTTTGGAGGAAATTAAGGAACAACAAGAAAGATATCACAAAGAAACAATTGAAGCAATAAATAAACAAAATGTGAGTGTACCATATTCCCAAGTGTTAAAGGAAGGAAATCCCTCAGAAATGCTTAACAATTGCCATGACTTATCAAATGACCAAATATTCCAATCTCACAAAGATGAATGGCTCAAACAACTGAACATTCGAAAACAAGCATTTTATAACCACCTTAGATCTACTGGAATTGCCTCCGTATATGAAGATTTCATTACACAACCGGAACCGGTAATCCCCAGAAAATTGACAGAAAAGTCTATACTTGGACAGAGTCTCAAACCAAAAGAATACAAGACCTAGAAATAACAAAAGTAAAAATTGAAATCGAAAGATTAAAAGAACAAGCAGAGAAGCAACTGAAAATCATGAATGTAGCAGAGGAAGAAATAAAGAAAATAGTCAGTAAATATGATTCTCCTGAAGTTAGAAAAAAATTAACTGAAGGCTGGTACAAGGATATAACTCCTGAAGAAAATATCTCCAAAAAGATTTAGGAGAAAAAGAAACTATTCTTTCTAAGTACCAGCTTTACTAATATGCCAAAACCTCCAACTACACATAATAACCTCAGTTATATAAGACCTAAGTCTTATACTAATAAAAGATTGAGCAATAATGATATAAGACCTTCCTATTATAAAAACTTAAAAGGTCAAAACAGAGACAGAGACAAAATGTCTCAGGGTTGAATGAATTGGGGAACCTTTTCTCTATACTGAATGTTGCTTCACAAGACCTATTACGTGAAAGAAATAATTATCAGAATTTTTTCAGGAGAAATCAGAATTGGAGGCAACTCAGAAAGTAGACCCCAAAATAAAAAACCTTTCAACTTACATACTGAATGATCATGAAATATTCTTACTTACCAAGGGACTAAAATATTGCCTCACACCAAGTCAACTCAATCTCGAGGAAACTAATAATGATATTGATGAATTATGCCGAAAATTAAGATTAAAGGAATTATTCCACAACAGTGTGTTAAATAATGAATGGCTAGTGAAACCTAAATCTACATGGGAACCAAATACTGGTAGAAACTCTCAATGCTGCAGTTGATTTCCTAAGACTGATTCGATCTACTACCACAAAACAGTAAACATATAGTGAACAAAAAGCTATAAAAGCACTTAAGAACCGCACTGATATTGTATTAAAGAAGCTGATAAAGGGTCAGCTGTTGCACTAATGGATACATCAATCTACGAACAAAAGGTGATGGATATTTTAAGGGATCAGGATACACATGAAAAGATACCCAAAAAATATAGACCGAAAAACAATGAATAAAATACAAAGTGCAATTAATAATTATAAGGATAGGCTAACTAAAGACTTAACCATCTTTGAATATAAGACAAGCCTATTTTACGGTTGACCAAGAGTGCTTAAGTCCAAACTGATAATTGATCAAATTAATGGTTGTAATACAGAAGCGATCTCCACAGCAAACCCTGTAGACCTTAAAATTAGACCAGTTACTGCAGGACCAGCTTTCCCTACCCACCGTCTCAGTCACTTCCTAGACATATTACTGGAAAACTTTTTGAAATACATACCTAAATATATTAAAAACAATTTAGACTTTTTAAACAAGATTCCTGCTAAACTAGATAATAATGAAATTTTCGTAACTCTTGATGTGGTAAACCTATACAGCAATATTCGCCATGAGCTTGGATATTAAAAGAAGGATGCAGTTTAATTTTGGAAAATAACTCATTCGAATTTAATGGACAAAATTACTTATGAGTATGTGGAACAGCAATGGGGACAAAATTTGCACCAAATTATGCCAATCTTGTGTTGGGTTACTTAGAAAACAACCTATACTCTCAGGTGTCATCACATTTTGGTAAAACAACAGCAGGTAAAATGAAAAAGAAGTATATGCGATACCTGGACGACATCTTCATGATTTGGGACGAGAGAGATGGACATTTCTCAACAGTCATAAACATCATGAATAACCTGGACCCCAAGCTAACATTTACATGTGACACAAGTGGAGACAGTCATTTTCCTAGACATAAAACTCATTAAGCAAGATAAAAAAAATAATTACCGACATTCACTAAAAGGAAACTGATACAAAACATTATTTAACATACAGTACTAATCACCCCAAACATGGGATGCTCGACACAAAATTGCATTTATGTAATTCGCTGCAGTGGATGCAAAGAGATTAATATAGGTGAGACCTCAAATCTCCGGCTCCGTACTAACCCCCATTGGGATCATATTAATCACAGTAAAGGTATACCCACATAGCTAAATGTACCAAAAAAAAAAAACAAAAAAAATGTTCGCCAAAGTTCAATATTATGCCCTTCTATAAGTTAAAAAAGGATGATCCAACATTAAGAAAGTCAAAGGAAAAATATTTCATAAATAAATTGAAACCATTACTGAATAAAGATCTATGAAACACCGAACCAGTTACATCTTCAAAAAACGAACCTTTCTCGAATTACGAAAGTGGGGCAACTGAAGCTTCACACAACTCGAAGTGAAACTGACAACAGTGGATAATTCATACCAAATATCAGTGGCTATCAGTCACTTATAGGAAGCACACCTCTTCCTGGGTTACTATTTTTATAACTGATGATCTAGGAAACTAGCGAAATGCATTTTAATTAAACCTTGATCTTAATTTACAATATACAGTTTAAGTACATGCCTCCTCTCTGTGTGCATGCTGTCGGTTTTCTAATAAAAGTCAACAGTCTGCATATATATTATAATTACTGCAATGAAGAGAAGGGGTGGGTACAACGTAAAAATATTTGATTTGTTGTAGTATGTTCTATTTTAATATGTTCTGTTACAGAAAAAAAAACAAAGCTGAAAACCACTGTCTTGTACTGGAGTCACATCTCTCTCTCTCTCTCTACTTAATTTAGGCTCCACTGCTCAGCTTATTGTATGCCATTTCTCTCCCAGATAATCCTTCGTTTACTGAAAATTTTAGACAATTTTTGCCAACACTCAGAATGATCGGCGAATTATGTTTCACCATAAAATGTTTTTTTTTTTTTTTATAATAATGAACAGTCTGAAAAAAAGTATATTGAAATGATAAATACGTAATTGACCAGTCAGAGGGAAATAATTTAAAGAAAATTCAACGGAAATTACTGCAAGACAGACATAATCCAGGCAGCAGATTTAGTTCGGGGGTACTGATTTTTTTTTTTTTTTTTTAACGCAAGAAAGAAGGAACCAAAGGCTAAGAACCCGCAAACCGTTCCTTCCAATAAAAAAAACAAAACAAAACAAAGGACAGCCAAATTCAAGATCCGTTCATTTCGAGATGACTGGACACACTTCGTTTGAAAGGCTGGAGATCATAGGAAGTAGGAAATACAGACAGAGGGAGACAGTTCCAGAGTTGACCAGTTGCATAAATGAAGGACTGGGAGTAGCGGTTAACTCTTGCATTAGAGAGTTGGACAGAAAAGGGATAAGAGTTTGTTGTTAGACGGGTGCTACGCGCCCGCCGTAGAGGTGGAGGGATGCAAGCAGACAGTTCAGAGGAGTAGTGACCATTGAAGTAGCAATAGAAAAGAGATAAAGATGCAACAGTGTGGCGAAGAGGCAGAGGTTGAAGGAAGCCAGTAAGAGGAGGAGGGTTAATGAGACAAAAAGCCTTTGACTCCACCCTATTGAGAGGAGCTGTATGCGGGGAGCCTCCCCACACATGAGAGTTGTACTCTGCACAGGGGCGAATAAAACCGAGTATAAAGTAAACGACTGTGCAGGGGTAAAGAAGATACGGAGTCGGCTTAGCACACCCACTCTCTGAGAAGCAGTTTTTACAAGAACAAGAAGGTTGTTCCTTCGTCACTTTTTCATATCTCTCCCCTGTGCTTCGTTTTGTTTTTGGTCTGCTAGTTTTTCTCTCTCTCTCTCTTACATTAAAAACATGAAGGAGCACTCACAGGGTGCAACACCCGCGATCACCGATTGGTTTAAAAGCCAAATGTTTTATCTCCTTTATTTGACCTTCAACAGATTACTATAAATATCGAATTCCTTCATTCTTTGCTGTCGAATAACACTTTCAATAACTGTGGTTCAGATCACGCCAAAACTGTTCAAGATGCCACTGCCTTCTGCCCTGCAGCTTTGACCTTTGGCCGATTGTTCCCAAAATTTATTCCCTGCATTCTTCTCTTAACCTTAGCTATTTTCCAAGGAATGGTTCAGGCTGGATAAAAACTGTTGATGTTTACTTTGCTGGAGCAACATTTGACCTTGGCCTGTGCTGTACCTCTTACCTTGTATTCTTAACAATAATAAGTTTCCTTATGGGTTGTCCCAGAACAACCAACCAAATTATTAAAATTGGGCAAAACATTTTGAGTAATTTTGTTCACACACACAGATAGATAGATAGATAGATAGATAGATAGATATTTATTGACCACAAAAATAAATAAATGCTCTGTGCCTTGCGAGATCTGGACACACACATACTTAATGCACGAACGAAGTAAGCTGAGTTTTACTGCTAAATGCTGTTAAATGCTCTCTTACCCCTTTCTTCTTCTCATTCTATCGTCTAGTCTGCTATTTTTGTCATGGTCAGCTCTACAGTTATTTCTTTTTAGACAAGGCTATTTTCCCATCTCGGCCCCATGCCTTCTTATCAGCTCACTGGTTTCTTACTCCTACTGCCATTAAATTCCTCACAATTGCGCGAAAATTGCTTCCTTCCTACGTTGCCAGAGAAGTTTGCACATTACACTCCATTTTCTTGTTCACCCAAGAAGCGGAGGTAACACATTTTCCAGTAAGGCTGCCGTGATGGTGCTGGAGATGTTCGGGATGATAATGTGGCATTTTGAGGTTGAATGTCCTGATTTTTTTTTATGCAAGGAAGAATGAACCAAAGGCCAGGAGCCCGCAAGCCGTTCCTTCCAAGAAAAAAAAAACAATACAACAGAGAACAAAATTCAAGATCCGTCCATTTCGAGATGCCTACACAACGATCAAAAAACTGTTTAAAGTGGATGACACCTCTGCTTTAATGTATTTACCCCCTCTGGAGATCTTTCCTAAGCAATGGCCTCAGTGTGATATTAACGTTGTTATAACTGGATGATTCCTAATTCTAATAAAAAGGCTATAAGAGTTAACACCTCTCAGTAACTTAAGACGTCAGTTAACACTTCTCAGAAAGCTAAAACATTTATGGTTTTGATATTTCTACCTCTGAATGATTGTTTAGCATAAGGAAATGCCTTGGGGGTTTGCGATATAAGGAAGACAACTGTGTATGTCACATATATAATGCATAAATTATTAAGTCTAATTTCACGCTCACAATTTCCAAAACTGCACACACACACACACACTTAGCTAAAAGCCATCCTGATACACAGGACAATGTATGCTAGTCCCACAAGATTGATTTGTTTCTCAGTCTTTGGCTGCAGCGTGTGTGACTATGCAGACCAATCCTTTATCTGAAAACTTTGCCACACGGCATGTCACGTCCTGGTTTGCTGGAGGAACTCTGTTTTGGCTGTGCCTCCGCGGCCTACACTCTTCTCTGGCCAGGTTCCCAACTTCATCGAGATGAATACTTCCTTCGCTGCAGAGGGCTCGCTATTGCTTTCTGTCCGAGGCATTGGTTACAAGATCGTTTGTACTCGCGTGTTGTCGCATTTCTTCAGCGTTGTCCTTATGTGATCTATATATCTCTTCTCTGTCTTCCTGGGCTGCGATGTGCTGTAGGGAGTTGGTCATACAGAACCTGGCGGGGAAGGCGGTGTTCTGGCATGCAAAACGCATGTCTAACCCATGTCAGCTTTATTCAGCATGGTTTCTATTGTGGCTGACTTCACCCTCTGTAGAATTTGTGAGCGAGAGACTTGATCCTTCCGTGTAAATTCTAGGATGTCCTGGAAGCATCGGATGTGCAATGACTCATGTGAAGCTGGCAGGTAGTGCAGGATTCAGCACCCTATAAAACGGTGGAAATGCATACAGCTGTTTATACTGGCACCTTCTGCACGATTCTCATTTTTTTTTTCAAAGACTCTGGATCTGAGGCTTCCAAAAGAGTCTAAGGCGTGGTTGATTCTTGCAAGGACTCCCGCATCATTGTTACGTTTATCTGCGAGTACACTTCCAAGGTAAGTAAAATTCTCCACCTATTTTACATTTTCGTCACTTATCCGAAATAATAGTCTCTGAAATATTATTTCTGTTTTACTGAAATATATTTAGAGTCTCACTGCATGGCAAATGTTAGACACAATGGTGAGACTTTGTTGTAGGTTTTTTTTGTTTTTTGTTATGTGCAAGGACAGCACAGAGTTTACACCAGATGAAGAAAACTTTTCTAAGTATGAAAAGATGAGAGATCCCTGGAGAAGATGGAACAGTACTAGATTTACTGTCCGATGCATGAGTAGAAGTTCACTTATTGACCGAATGTAAAAACAAGAAAATTCCCAAAACATGATGTTCTGTAATACATATTTTTTGTTACAAGATAGGACACTCAGAATATCTTAGTAAATATCGCCCTATTAGCTCATAATCATTATTTACAATCTTCGGTAGAGTCGTTAAAGACAAAATAAGTTTCGAGGAAAACTAATATCGAGCTGGCAGTATTCCAAAGAGGATATTTGACTACTGATGATTTAGGCACAATGAACCTGCTAACTAAGAAAACTACAGAATATAATAAACCATTGCACTTGCGTTTGTCGATTACGAAAAGACCTTCAGCACAGTGGAGCACAATTGTAAGCTCATTGCTGATACAAGGAGTAAACTAGAATATTGTAAACTTACTCGAAAACACATGCAAAGAGGGGACTGATTCGGTTAAGTTCCATAAAGATTCAGGAAAAAAAAAAGAGCTTGAGAAAGGCGTAAGTCAGGAAGATAAAGTTTCACCAGAATTATTCACAGCCTGCCTAGAAATCATTAAAACTAGAATAGGAGCAGAAATAGTAAACATGGATGGAAAAAACTTGAATCATTTGAGACTTGTAGATGACATTCTTCTAATTTCAGATACAGCAGAGACATTGCAAGAAATGTTAAATGGCCTAAAAAGAGAAAATCACAAATTAGGGGCAAGGATGAACCAGGGTAAAACTAATGTTTAAATCAAATACACCAAAGGGGTCATAAAAAAAAAAAAAAGCTTGAAACACTCTAAGAGTACAATTACTTGGGGCAAATACTAAAGCAAATAAAAGAAGGTGAAAATGGAAAAGATGCATTACAACTGGATGTAAAGATTTTGAAAAACATGGAAGCATCATGAAACGTAGCTTGCCAGTAGGTTTTATACAAAAAGTACGAGTAAATAACAAATGTATAAAGCCAGTTATGACGTAAGGGTGTGAACCTGGAAACTGGAAAACTCAACAGCAATTCAGTGTTGGGATTATCTCTGAGGGACAGGAAAGGATCAGCTTAGGTGAGAGAGCAGACTGAAATCATCGATATTATAGAAGTTTTAAAAGAAGAGAAATGAAGGTGGGCAGGTTATGTAGCAAAAATAAGGGATAATGGATGGAGTAAGACACTGACTAACTGGACTCAAGAGAGTGCCAGGGTAGCAGAAAAAGGCCAGACATGAGGTGGAGAGATAAGACAGAGATGTTTGCAGGCCAAACTAGGCAGAGATTGATATAATTCAAGGAATTCGTGAAGGCTGGGGGAGGCCATTGTTCAGCAGTGGACATGCAGTGGCTGATTATATAATATATAATCAGCCATTTCATCTCTCTCTCTCTCTCTCTCTCTCTCTCTCTCTCTCT